>JAOUQT010069106.1:0-10322 GCA_025769995.1 Xyliphius kryptos
CACCTTGTATTGTTATTTATTTATTTAAGGCCAATTTTAGCAACCGTGTCTATTCATGACAGGAACAAGCTTATAATAATCTTGAGATTATACTCGGACACAAGGTTACATTCATACATATCTTCAATTTGCTTATGTGTATCAAATCATATATTACCACTATGTGTGTGAATTTTCACAATCTTAACCAAAATTACATGTAGGCTATATTTATAAAGCACAACTGATCACAAATAGTGCTGTATTCTTTGATCAAATTGAACAGAAAGCATACATTTTTAAAAATGTAAAAAAAAATACACATTTTTAAATCAAAGTAACAAAAAAAGGGAAAGTTGCACTTTATGGAACTTGCCACATGGCTGCCATATATCCAAATCTTTTCCACGTAAATGTTTAAAGGATATATATATAGGGTCCTAAGCCACATTTCACACATCTTTATATAAATGTGACCACACAGGTTGCAATCCAAACCCCTTCCCATTTCTACATGAAGCATCAAAAACTGCAGATCACTTCTGCTCTCACTCAGAGCTCTAAATAGTTTTGGAAAATGTATGACATATTGAATAAACTATATTTACTACTAAATCTATATATATATATATATATATATGTGTGTGTGTGTGTGTGTGTATACATGTTACAGTACATGTACTCTTAACAATTTGGTAGCTGCTCTTATCCAAAACATGATTACACAAGTAAGTCTAAGAAAAGATCTAAGCTCTATTCATAAACATGTTGTACAGCAAGTTAGCACAGTAAGCGCCTTTGGGTTAATGTCAGCTGGCATGATTTGATTTGCCACAAGCATCAGTTTAAGAAATGTTTTGCCATCCGAGGTGATGTGGGAGGAATTGGAGACTGTTGTGCAGCTGCATTCGATATCAGCTGCTTTGCATACATATGAAGCCTTGCCAGGGATTTTTTTACAGTAGTCTAAAATGTAAATTGTATAATTCTATTATTGTACAACATATAATAATACATGCATACTTTAACTTTTCCAAAAAAGCATGAACAAACATTATGTGTCATACAAGTGCCCTGAACTAATAAAAGTAAAAGGTATTCATGCTTCTTAGAACCTTATTAGAACCTGTATACAGATTCAGATGCCTTTGTTTACATAGAATATAAGGCCCTGACTAGCATCTGTCAGCACTTGTGCCAGTAGAACATGCCTAAACCCCATCACTAAGGCACATTAAATCCCAGCAACACGCGACATAACCAGACTGCGTTCTAGATAAAAAAGTATAAACACACACAACTCCCAGTTTATCCTTAGTGACAGCATTCAGAAGGAACACCTGAAATCATTTAAGCCAGTTAATCTGTCTAGTCTAATGTTTTATGTGCTGCTTTGTCTTCCGATTCCTGCCTAGAATCTCGGAATTGTTTTCCATGTTCATGATGTTTTTATTCATGTTCAATGAATTCTCAGAATCAGAGACTTACTTTGATGTGTTTTGTGAATATCTTCTCTGATATATGTAACACAGGCCATTTCCAAGCCAGTTTTATATTCTCTTTTCTGGTTTTTTGGTCAGTTTTGCAATGTATATTTATCATCTACTGTGCATACAGTAATAAATCTGCACTGGTTACCAACCTTATTGTGTGGGCCATTAGAGAATAAAGACTGTTTAATAGAAATATCAAGGAAGTACTGTGAGTAACCCTGGTTAAGGGTGTCTGCTGACAATAATAATTTAAATAAGGCTATGTAAACTTTGCAGTACATCTAAAAGTGAATAAGAGAACACACATTGTATATTTGTTTATTTAAGGAATTTTATGAATAGCAAGCTTCCTTTGTATACATCTGTCACCAGTTCACCACTTTTTTGTACACAGTTGTCACAGTTACATTCTATTTTGTATTGTTTTCATGGGTATCTCTGCTGAAAGCTCTGTAAGTCAGATGCCACCATATCATTCTCCAAAGCCACCCACATGTCTCTTTACCAGAGTAGCCTTCAGATAAAGCACCCTCTCCAAAATAGCACACAGCCCAAAAGCACAGTTAGCAAGAACCTCACCACACTAACAGATGTTTCTTAATATGGGTATGGGTGTGGGCGGGGTGGTGCAGGCAGCTCTCTATCCATTCCCAGTTGAATGTTCGGTGCATAACAGTTTAAACATATGGTCACTATTTTGAAGTAACTTAATATGAAAACACTGGACCACCCAAACAGTTAATAAAGTAGCCTAATTTAACCCTATCTAATCAAAGATTTCCATCTTTTCAATGTTCATTTGAACCTTTTCAAAATAATGCCCACATTGATCTGTCCATCAAGTGAAAACCCAGTTACTACTACTTGCCCACTGATGTAACAATCAGCATACCCTATAGGAAATACAGTACACTATGGGCATTACCTTCAGTGCATTGCTATTGACAATAATGTGGCAAGCATTGAGATGAACCAGAGATGAGATGGGATGTGTGGTCCTAGGACAATGCAGAGACTTTTATGAGACATTAACAAGGCAGGGGCCCCCACACAGTAAAAAAAACTGCTTAAACAAGTAGTTTATAGGTCTACGAAGATTTTGCTATCCTGCAAGTTTAAATACGCACAGATTGCATTAATAGAATTGAAAGCGATTATTTAGGGACGTATCACTGCACTGTGAGAATCTGTATATGGACTAAACGCAGTATTTTTTGTTCTGCTGTACTGCTTGGCAGATTTTACAAGGAGTTCACATGGTAAGAGTTACTTTTGTGACTGGCAGCATGGTTCTCTTGTGGAAAGCCTGACTCACCTTTTGTTGCTAAAATCAGAATTAAGCAGGACGGAATGCTAGATGAGAATCCGCCAAGTTTACGAGTGGTTTCAGGTCAGATAATAAGAATGCACTCCCAAAGAAAATTTTTAAATGGGACACCATGTGTTGTACAAAATTCCATGGAACAATCTAAACAATCACAAATGGAAATTCTGCACTATATGTACAATGTCTCGAGTACTGAATGTCTATATGTCTCAAAATATGACATTTTTCAAAATAAAAATAAAACAAAAATAAAGTAAACAGAATATTTGCATGTCAATACCAGAGTAAACCATGTCTGTATAAAAGTAAAACACATTCAGTGCACTAGTTGCTATGGCAAATGATGTCTGTTAAATTGCAAAAATATAAACGCTAATGTAGTAAAGTAACCTGTAGATATATTTATATTGATTCTTCAGATTGGATAAAATATTATAATTCTAAACATACAGGGTGAACACAAAAACACCAATTGATGCCCTATGATGGATTGGTGGATGAATTGTTCCTGCCCTCCCGCTCAGAGTTGCCAGGAGGGCATCGGCTTCCTTGTAACGCTAAAACTAGGATTAAGTGGGTATAGAAAATAAATGAATGAATCATTACTTGCTAGTACTGTAAGTATATTTATAAGCAGGTACCATGTAATATTCAAGTACTTTAAAGGCAGCTTTTATCACTTTTATATTAAACTGAGCAGGACACATTAGACTTAAGGTATATTTAGTATAAATATAAGCATGATTTGGGTGTTTAGCATCAAGTCACACAAAGTTGCATTGAATAGCAAATTAATGATTGAAGATGAATAAATGATGTTTTTGCATTAAATCCACTTGTAGATAGAAGAATAGATTTCTGTAAATATAATAAATATCTTTTATTTCAGTCATAAAACTGAAGCTAAAAATGAGGACGAGGACTGTCCTTGCTTTAGATGCTACAGCATGCAAAATCGTTCTGATATTCGGTGCAGTGAAAGATTAGTGTGTTAATGAAGAATGTATTAGTTAAACATTAGTTTTGGTCCAAATGAGGATTGAGAGTGCTTTTGTTTAGCATGGTTTATGCATCATAATCATGTTTCATCTCAAAATCACATATTTACACACAAGTCAATAACCTAGCAGGCATGTTTTTGGAATGTGGGAGAAAACCAGAGCACCCAGGATAAACCCACACAATCACAGGGAGAACATGCATACTTTACACAGAAATTTCCCAGTTCACCCCACCCGGGGATCAAACTAGGGACCTTCTTGCTGTGAGGCCACAGGACTATCCACTGTGCCACAGTGCCACCTGTACATATGTAAAAAAGGAACCATACGGTTAAATAGGGCTGACAACAGCTGACATATATTGGGATGCAGTAAACTTATCCCTATCCCAGGGAGCCCATCTGTGCAGCTACAATCGCAAAGCCATTATGAAATTTGACGGATATAATACCGCTTACCTAATATAATTATTAGTCTGAAAATGAATATGGCGCCATCTTGTGGCGAGAGTGGAAACTATCCTGGTATTCTGTCTCAATCAGAATTAAAGTCTGCTGCCTGGAATATTCAATTAAATTAAAAAAAGTGTCAGACAAAAACCAAACCAAAATATATTTAAAAACGTACACATAGATGTAGTATAAAAGACAGCAGTCTACCGAAATATACACATACCACATATGAATAGACTTCTATTTGCGAATTCTTTGTTTAAAAAAAATAATGTTGCTAAATTCAACATGAATCTGCTTTCTAAAAGTAATAAACTATCAGGAAATAGACCAAGAATTATCTGAATGTAAATATGGTCCTATGAGCAGTGTAAAACCTGCGATTATATCAATAGTGTTGATTAGTATTCGTTTACTAAAAGGGGCTGAGGTGGAAATTTGGAACGTCATGAATTAAATAAATGTAACAATGTACCAGATTGTTCCAGATATTTATATTCTAATATAATTTATATTCTATCTATCCATGCATTCATCCATCCATCCATCCATCCATCCATCCATCTATCTATCTATCTATCTATACAGGTGCATCTCAATAAATTAGAAAATCATCAAAATGTTCATTTGTTTCAGTACAAACAGTAAAAAGCTTCATTACAAACACAGTGATCTAATTATAATATAATTTATATTCTATCTATCTATCTATCTATCTATCTATCCATCCATCTATCTATCTATCTATGTAGATTCATTACAAATGTGACACAGTGATCTATTTTAAATGTCTGTTTCTGTTAATGTTAATGATTATTGCTCACAGTCAATAAAAACCCAAAATCATATTTTGGCCTACTGAAAAGTGTGTACAGTAAATGCATTCAATACTTGGCTCCTTTTGCATGAATTTCTACATCACTGTGGCGTGGCATGGAGAAGATCAGCCTGTATCATTGTTGAGATATTATGGAAGCCCAGGTTGCTTTAATAGCAGCCTTTATTGTTGCTACATTGTTGGTTCTGGTTCTGCTTGGTTGATCAATCAAGCAGAGTGATACTATGAATAATAAACCAGGTATTGGTACTTTTGACAGTGTGGACAGGTGCTGATTCCTGCTGGACAATGAAATTTTCATCTGCAAAAAGCTTGTCAGCAGAAGGAATCATGAAGTGCTCTAAAATTTCCTGGTAGACGGCTGCACTGACTTTGGTCTTGATATAACACACTAGACCTACACCAGCAGATGACATGACTCCCCAAACCATCACTGGTTGTAGAAACTTTATACTAGACATAGCAGCTTGGATTGTGTGCCTCTCCACTCTTTGTCCAGACTCTGGGACCTTGATTTCCAAATGAAATGGAAAATTAACTTTCATCCGAAAACAACACATTGGACCACTGAGCACCAGTCCAGTTCTTTTTCTTCTTGGCACAGAAAATAATTTGCTTGATACAAGGAATGCGACAGTTGTAGCCCATGTCCTGGATACGTCTGTGTGTGGTGGCTCTTGAAACAGACTTCAGCAGCAGTCCACTCCTTGTGAATCTCCCCAAATATTTGAAGGCCTTTTCTTGATGATCCTTTCAAGTGCAACTTTTTTTACCACACTTTTTTCCTTACACTCAACTTTCCATTCATATGCTCGGAAACAGCACTCTGTAAACAGCCAGCTTCTTTAGCAATGACTTTTGTGCCATAACCTCACAGGTGCTTTGTGTTAAACATTCTAATTTTCGGAGATAATGATCTTGGGTTTTCATTGGCTGTAAGAAATAATCATCAAAACACAATGCTGAAGATTGTGCCAGACAGGAATGTGTGTGGTGGTTATAGTCGATTAAAAAGGTATGGAAAAACAAATCAATAAACATCCAGCTATACCTGATAAAATCTTTGGTATGGCCAGTAGCCACATATGTATTTGAAGCCTGAACTCAAGACAGAAGGAAAAATATGTATTCAGGTGTTTGAGAACAAGTGCTTCTGTATGTTCTTGGGGAACTTATGAACAAAGATGATGACCACTGAGCAGGTCTGCAAGAAGGACAAAACAGAAAACTGAACCACATCAAATTCAGAATTGATTTGCACCACAAGGTGAGCTTAAGGATATTTCGTCGTGGTCCAAGTCTTGCAATCTGATGGTGTTTTGCCCAGAGATTTAACCACTGTGCCTTCACAATGCCAAAAACATCTACTTTACAACAATAATACAAAAAATATGCAGTTAATAAATGTAAAACATGCTCCTCTTGAATCTTATCAGTAATTTTATAAATAATATGGTTTATGCCAACCTACTAATCAAATTCACTAATTATTAAATGTATGGGGTAAAATATATATTTCTTCAGTTAAGTTTGCTTTGAAACCATAGCTCTAGAGTATAAATTGTATCAGGTGCATGTGCGTGTGTGTGTGTGAGAAGTGTGAGAATGTGTAAGACATTGCCAGCTGTTAAGAGACCTACAGCTGGAAAATGTTACATTTTAAAGCAGTTCTAATACACTGTGACAAATGAGTATATGTGCAAAATATTGCAAATTCAAAATAAAAATTAAAATTAAGTTAAGTTCTTTACTTTTAATATAACTTTCACTGACATTTACAATAAAACGAATTAACAAATAAGATGAATTAACTATACCAATTCCATCGTATTACTAGTAAAATGGTGTAAAAATGGCTGTATAATGGGATGTTGTGAAGTTAAACATTTATATTATTAAAAAACAGACTGAAGGGTTTCCTAATTTGAAATAATCTGAAATAATTTAAGAATTCTGAATTAATAAAATATAGCGGGTGCTATTTCGGCATGAACGAAGTCAATCATTTACAGAGTTACTTATCAGACATTATGTATAAACGATTGATTGGTTCATATGGGACTGCTGGTTCACATAAATAGCAGTGTAAAGTGAGATCCCACTGTAGGTGATCAACAGCTATGATGAGGTCTCTGGTCCTGCTTTTGCTTGTTGGAGCTTGTTGTGAGTATAAACTTCTTTTACAGAATACACAGCAGTAAAACAGCAGTAAAAATTTATCTGATAGATCAATAGAAATTGATATTGAACATATTTTATTTTTTTGTATTTAGTTGCTCTGGAGGATGACAAGATTGTTGGAGGGTACGAGTGCACACCTCACTCCCAGCCCTGGCAAGTGTCTCTGAATGTTGGCTATCACTTCTGTGGTGGTTCTCTGATCAATGAGAACTGGGTTGTGTCTGCTGCTCACTGCTATCAATCGTAAGTAATTTATATTATAATTAATAAATGAGTCATAAAGTACTGTAGAATACACCTCTTAAACCAGTTCTATCCCATGTCTAGACGTTTGGAGGTTCGTTTGGGAGAGCACCACATCCAGTATAATGAAGGTACTGAGCAGTTTATCTCCTCCTCAAAAGTCATCCGCCATCCCAACTATGATTCCTGGACCATTGATAATGACATCATGCTCATCAAGCTGAGTCAACCTGCCACCCTGAACAGCTACGTGCAGCCTATTGCACTGCCCAGTAGTTGCCCTCCTGCAGGTACCTGGTGCATAGTCTCTGGATGGGGAAACACCATGAGTTCCAGTGAGTATAGACATAATGTTACAGATACACTCTGTTTTTCTGATCTTTACTCATCTTGAGTAATTGTGGAAACTTGTTTGCAGCTGCTGATAAAAATAAACTGCAGTGTGTA
This sequence comes from Xyliphius kryptos, assembly GCA_025769995.1. Taxonomy (NCBI): domain Eukaryota; kingdom Metazoa; phylum Chordata; class Actinopteri; order Siluriformes; family Aspredinidae; genus Xyliphius; species Xyliphius kryptos. The sequence goes on from JAOUQT010069106.1 coordinate 7,962, forward strand.
GACGTCCCCATAATCTCTGACAAGGATTGTAATAACTCTTACCCTGGTATGATCACTAACTCCATGTTCTGTGCTGGCTTCTTGGAGGGAGGCAAGGACTCTTGCCAGGTTTGTTTGTTTGTTTGTTATCCATGGCAGGAGGTACATTCGTTCTTGTTTCCAGGTTGTAGTTGTGCCTTTATGCCAATAATGTCAAAAAGTTCATGGTTTTGTGGCATTTTCTTTACTTAGAAATGGTTGGGGTATTTTTACAGGTAAAATTAGATACAAGCAAAAGTACCTTATTTACATTTTAAATGTTATAAGAAAAACTATTTTGATACAGGGTGACTCTGGTGGCCCTGTGGTGTGTAACGGAGAGCTGCAAGGTATTGTGTCTTGGGGCTATGGCTGTGCTGAGAAGAATCACCCTGGTGTCTATGCCAAGGTAAAAAACTCTTTAAGCCAATGTCATTTATCATAAGCAACATCATGTACGGTATTTAAACATTTTGTTTCATATCGCTTTTCTTACTCTGCCTCCAGGTCTGCATTTTCAACAGCTGGATCTCCCAGACGATGACCAGCAATTAAAATCTACCCAGCCCTCTAAACACAATGCAAAGACATACTGTGAATAGAAACACCTGAAATTATTTGAAAATAAAATCTTCAAAAGGAGTAAAACCATATTTATGTGTCCTCATTCACTAAATTTTAATTTATGGAAAATAAATATATTTTTCTTACATTTCACTTTGAAAAGTTAAGCCTAAACATTTATGTTAACAAGTAATGGGAATAGCAAATGGCAAATATCAAAACCTCTGACAATACCAAAGCCTATAAAGAGCAAAAACATACAAAACCACCCTGTCAATCCCATGATGAATATATTCCTGAAACAAATGGATAAAATAAAATTAATTTTTGTGTCCACCATATTGAGGGCATCTAAATTACTTTAAGATATATCAGGGCAAACCTTTAATTTGTGTTAATATCATTACGTTTATTCATTCCTCCTGCGTAGAGTAGCAATCGTTTCACTGTGACAACTGATAGTTAACTCTGATACAGAACAAATTTTTATAACTCTTCATTATATGTTAAATAATTCATACATGGCATCTACAAATATACAGTACTTTGAAAAACACATTAAACATGTTTCTACTGAAATATTTCTGATTTGTTTGAATATTTATGAGCTACATTACTTACTTACAACTTTACAGTAATAAAAGTAATAATAATAGTAATAATAGTAATAATAGTAATACTAATAATAATAGTAATAATAGTAATAATAATAATAATAGTAATAATAGTAATACTAATAATAATAGTAATAATAGTAGTAATAATAATAATAATAGTAATAATAGTAATAATAATAATAGTAATAATAGTAATAATAATAATAATAATAGTAATAATAGTAATAACAAATTGAAGTGTTATATTTTAGTATTATATTTGTCAGCAAGCAATTTTATTGTCATGAATATCTGAGCTACACTGCTCCGGGTGTTAACACCTGCATGGGTTAAATGCAGAGAATAATTGAATAAATTCCCCTTCCGCTCAAATTTCCATTAATATGCTCAGATACAGCATGCTTCTTTAGCAATGACCTTTTGTGTCATACCCTCCTTGTGAAGTGTGTCAATGACTGCCAGTGTCTTTCCCATAATTTTGTAGCCAACTGAACCAGACTAAGGGTCCATTTTAAACACTTTGGAAGCCTTTGCAGGTGTTTTGTCGTCATTGTTCTAATTTTATGAGATAATGATTCTGGGTTTTCATTGGCTGTAAGACATCAACAACAATAACAGATATAAACACTAGAAATAGATCACTGTAATGAATCAATATAATGTTTTTTTTTTCAACTTTTTATGATATTCTAATTTATTGAAATGCACCCGTATATTGCCAAATGTATTTGCTCACTTGCCTTGTCTCACATTTGAAGTGAAATGACTCCAGAGAACACGTCTCCACTGCTCTAGACGCAAGTGGTGGCGCGCTTTACACCACTGCAACCGACGCTTTGCATTGCATTTGGTGATGTATGTCTTAAAAGCAGCTGCCCAACCATCAACCCCATTACATAAAGCTCTCTGCGCACTGTTTTTGAGATAATCTGAAGGCCACATGAAGTTGAGGTCTGTAGTGATTGACTCTGCAAAACGTTGGCGACCTCTTCGCATCTGCTGACCCCGATCCATCAGTTTACATAGCTTACAACTCATGGAGTTGGACTGTTTTCTCTTTTTTTTACTGTTTTCTCTGTTGCCCTGGGGAAACACTTAAGAACCCTGAAGGCGAACACAGAGAGAATGAGGAGGAGCTTCTTTCCACAAGCCATCCGTGCCC
>JAOUQT010069136.1:0-10321 GCA_025769995.1 Xyliphius kryptos
TTTGTTCTCAATGCATTCCACTGTCTACTAAATAAAGATTTTCAACTGAATATATCTTTTAAATAAATATTTTATTCCTTTAGATCTAGAATGTGTTCTTTTAGTGTTCCCTTTATTTTTTTGAGCAGTATATTTATGAAGTAATTCTCAAATTATTTAATACTAAAATTTTAAAAAGTATGCAAAGCAAATGCTTGTTTAAAAAGACATACCCAAGTGGCCATATCGTTGTTCACAGAGATAAAGATGTCATTAATGAAGACATATATGGAAGCAATATTGTTATGTTGTCCAATTTCCACAACTAATCGGAACCATTGATTTGGAGGAGCATCACATGTTTGCATTAATTCATAGGATCCTACAGATGTGATCTTCAGGTTTTCTCCACTAAAGAGCGTGAAGCTGCCTCCATTCTCCAGCCGACACTGCCTTGGGTGGCATCCAAGAGTGTTATTCTTAACCTGGCAGGCCTCATCACTTTTGCATGAGATTTTTTCAACTTTAACGTTGCCAGTGGGAAGACAGCTCAAGCGCTGTGTGCAATTTTTCGTGACGACAACTTCATTTATCTAAAAAAATGGCAGATATGTCTCATGATAATAAAACAATTCTGGTTATTTTTGCTTTTTCTGGTCAAATTTAAACTTCATACTTATGTAATACTTAATAATATTATACTTAATACAAATGTGCTACTATAAATAAAGTAATAAAGTATAACCAACCTTATAGGTATAGCCCTGATAATAACAGCCACACTGATCTTTCTGAACACATCCGGTTCCATTGCTGTAAAAGCCAGGCTTACACATACAGCCTTCAGCACAGATCAGTGAATTGCATTTCATGTTCTCAGTGAGACCAGGACAGGGTGTGTTACAGGCTTTTGCACAGGTTTCATATTCACTGTTTGGAGGACAGGTTATTGCTGTCAAAATAAAAAATATAATTTTCATTATTTTATGATTTCGGAATCTTGTGCAAAGCAGTAAGCTGCTATTGTGACTTAAACAATTAAAGGTCTTAGACATTAAACACTTTTTTATCTATCTGTTTGAGGGAATGATTAAATTTGTAACAATAGTAGCTAGTTCTGGCACAAGTACATAATATCACTGTTTAGAAAGTCTTACCAGTGGTTTTACTTCCTCCGCAAGCTAAGAAAAGCTAGCACCCAACCCCCATCATGGTTGTTTAAAATCTTAAATGAGATTCTAGCGTAGTATAATTTGCACTACCAAAGTTCCACAATACTTATGGCCGTGTAGTGTACAAAACATAAAACAAGAGGTACACAATAAGGCACCATGTAGATCACGGTACATTAAGTATTTCTCAAGCTGTCTTATAAGAAGTATGTCTTATAAGAAGAACTATGAAGCCCTGACATTTTAATTTATTGTTATTTTAATTGTTTTATTGTTACAAGTAAGATTTATATTCTGTCTATTTTAGACACCAAATGATTTGGTATTGGAATTTATGTTGATGTCTGTTATGTAACAGAAAAAGAAACGCTGTCACACATATTTGGTGCATTTTTGTATAGTGGCAAAAATTATTTTGATTTTCAGATCCACATTCATTGAACAGTTCACTATGTCATATAGTAAGTTGTAAATAGTTTTTTTTCTTACGGCATAGTGTTGGTGTTCTCCAGTTTTGAATAGGAACTCCAAATGTCTGACAATCAGCCATATATGCAGAAATACTGTGACACAGCATATCTTTATCGCCATCACCCATGCAAACATCATACACACAATTTCTGAAGTAGGACGCAGGGTCAATTGTATTGTGACACTCAGCAAATGGACCATTGGCGTTGGTAATAATGCTGCAGTCCTCTATAAATATTTTTCTTTTATTTTCAGGGCATTTAGGACAGAAGTTACCACTGCAGCCATCATCACAAACCACACCGGGTACAGCAACTTTCCATGCAGCTCCAAGTGCCTGAATATTTTTGGTTTCTTTACCATCAGGCAACATAAAATCGTCATCCTTGATACCATTAAAGTTTCCACACATTCCACATGTCTTTCCGTGATAGCTGGAAGGAAGCGTGATTATAACCTGAAAAACCATGTTGTAGGCAACTTGTAGGCCAAAGTCAGTAATGATAACATTCTGGAAGCCTTGCTGTTGAATCGTCACCTGACCCTCATTGAGACTTACAGGGATATTGACCAAGATACCATTAACCTGAAAATGGAAATTATGCAAAATGTATATATAAGTGATTTTACAGAGACATAGTTTGTACTTATGACAAAGACTTATAATATTTTACTAACCATGACTTGAGTTAACATATTTCTTCTTAGCACAATAGTCATGCCATAAACCTCGACAGCGACCGCATTTGCCATTGAGACATTAGGAGTAAGCTGGATTTCATTCCACTCCTCATTCTCCACTACAACTGAAAAAGGTGTAAGATTAGTTTCTTCCAGGTGGCAACCTTGTGCCGCAGTGTAGGTGCAAGTGCCTTGAAAGTCGTAGGCACTGTTATCAAAGGTGATGTAGTGGGGGTCTCCATGAATAGTGCAGGTGCCATGTGGTACATCATGGCACCCTATTTTTCCATTAACAGTTTGGCATACACTTCCAATAGGACATCCTGAATTTACACAGATGACTTTGTTACTACTTGCGTCACAGGTGCAATTTTTTGTGCAAGTGTCATCACTCCAAAAGGATTCTCCTGCCTGTAGGTAACGTTTAGATCCTTCACTTTCGTAAACACAACCACACTCTGTTTTGGGAACACACTGGTTTCCACTCCAGAACTGTCCATCCTTACAGACACAGGCCACCATTGAATTAGCTTTACATTCAGCAGAGGGAACAGGGCTCCAACAGGTGCTGGGACAGGTATTGTACTCAATCTGGCTGGTACTAGCACATTTGGGGGGAGCTAAATAAAAATATAAAAACATAAACATTATTTACAAGATTTCCATAATTCAATTATAAAAAGCATGTGATATAAACTTTTTTTAAAACAAAAACATGACATTTAAGCTTTAAATTTAAAAGTATAAATCAGGCAAAATACATATCAATAATTACTATGATAATATACTATAAATTATGTCAGATTCAATATAATTTTAATATAGCCGTTACTTGGCAATTTTAAAAGCATGTTTAAAAGCAAATTTAAAAGTTTTGCATGATACATACGGCAGTGAAACACGTCTCTCCAGTTGTGGACATGCACACCGGCTCTCTCACATGCTGCGGCATACATTTGAGCAGATTGGCAAATGATGTTTTTCATGTCCTTTCCACTGCAATATTCAAACATGCAGTTGTCCAGAAAGATACTGGAATCAATAACACTGTTGCAGTCTTTAAAAGATCCTTCAGTCAAAAATGAAAGCACATGACAACTTATCTTTGCATTTAGGCGTGTGAACCATGAGACATTCTCACAACTCGGACACTGGCCAGGACACTCGTCCTGACAGGAAGCATCCTCTGGTAAACCTTTAACCCTCCAGCTTTTACCCAGCTCTGCAATACTGCCTGCTACAATTCCACTGGGAGTGGTAAGGTCATCATCTTTCTTTCCATTAAAGTTTCCACACATGCCACACATCTTTCCCATAAAATTGCCTGAAACTGTCACAAGCAGATATTGTTCCCAGTCATACTGGGCTGACAGACCAAAATTGGTCTCTACAATTGCATATAGACTGTTTGCCATGATTTTCACTTGGCCATTGTTTAGTGAAATTGGGAAGTTCCAAATGGAGCCATTAATCTAAAATAAAAGAGTGTCCACAATTTGTAGATGCATATTTTAGTAAGATACACTTTTATCATAAATTAAAATTCACCTACCTGCACGAGTCCATATTTCTGTTGGTGAAAAGTAATTGTTGTACCATACATTTCAATGCTGACCATGGCAATGTTCGTGTTTTGTGTGTCTCCTATGCGTTCGTTCTTTGTGCTTATAACAAATCCAGGGTCTTGGTCATTTTTTTTGCAGTTTGTGGCAATGATGTAGGTGCAGGTGCCCATGAAGGCATAGAAAGTGCCATCAAATGTGCGATAATGAGGATCACCCATGACCAGGCAGGTTCCCTGTGGTGTGGAAGGGGAATTTTGGACAAGCTCCAAATTGGCATCCAGCTCGCAGTCTTTTCCATCCTGACATGGGTTATTGCTGCTACCACAAACAGCTGAAGAACAAATGAGTTCAATAGTTTTGGATGTAGCACACAAATACATGACTTCGTATACCTTAAATGCTTCAGTAATTATTTGGTTATACTCTGATAAATTTTGTGTAATTACTATAAAGGTAAAGTTAAACTTGTGGATAACCAATCAAACACATAAAGCTTTTTCATAAAGACTTACCAAGGCCTAGAAGAAAGGCAACGGCACAGAACATTTGAGTCATCTTTAAGCCTGAAATGAATGACACAAATTATTAAATCTGTGAATAAGTTTTCTCCGTTAACAATTTATATATCATGTAAAAGTAATTAAATTTAACAACCAATATGTATCTTGTTAATTGTATATTTACCTGACTGGTACCTTTTCCTGCAGACAGTCACGGGTGAAGTCCAGCAGCTTTATATTCTTTTTTATGACTGAGTCAGAACCAATCAAAATCAAGGTGTGACACTGATGTACGTGTCTAAAACTGACAAAATCAACCATATCTACACTGATACCTTGCACAGCACACATTTCAGATATGGGTGTGGTATATACAAGTGTACACGCACATGGGAAGTAAACCTATTTATGAAGCTTTGTTGTATTAAAATTGGTTAACAAGCAGAATTCAATGAATAACTTTAGTGTAACCAGGTGTTTATTTGTCTCACAAGGTGAGACTATACATCTTATATTTAGCATAATTTATATTACTCCAGTGTTTTATTGTTTATGAACATTTTTGGATTTTTTTTTTATTTACAGCCAGTTCATCTATTTTACTTTCTCTCTGCTGTTTCCATGAATAAATTTAATGAATTCATTTAATTTCAAGTTCATTCTTCTTGATCTAAGTGACAATTTCATGTAAATAAGTTCACATGGCTTATATAGTCACTCATAATTATTAAACATTTTTTTATCATTAAAATAAGTTAAAGGTAATGTTAAAGCTACAACACACACAAACACTTTAAAAAAAGTTTTAAACAGATTTAAATGGTTTATGGGTAACATTAGTTTGCCTTAATGGCTGGGCTGGGGTCAGAACACATGGTTAGCCTCATAGAGCACCCTGGATATTTAGGGTTAAAGGTCTTGCACAAGGGTGTACATTGGTAACTTAAGTGGACTTAGGCTTTAAGCCCCTTACCTTCAGGTTAATAGTCCAACACTTTTATGAGGAGGCACAACATGTGAAAAGACAATTTCAGCAAATGAAAAAGGGTGAAATAGTAAAGTGTCCATATACTTTGTGCCATGTGGTATTTTTTTGGTGCAGTCTTTCAAAGGCAATAGAACATTATGTTTTACATGTTTGCATGGGTAACATTTGTTTTGGCATGTCGACTAAGGAACCTCATAACATGTCATTCTATATTCCTGGTACTGTTTGTGTCTGCTATCATTGGCATTGCCATTTAGGTACAGCTATTCATTAATGCCATTACTGATGACTAAGTGCTGCTGTACTGTATTTGCCAATCAAATAAATCTTATCGTATAAAAAGTTTCTCACGTAAGTAGTTTTTTAATCGGATGAACTTTATGTAATAATACAGCAAGCATTAGTAATGCAACACTGAGTATCTGTATTGTAAATATATTCTTGATTGGCAAAATTTTGGCCCATGGCCTTTATGTTATCGGCACTTGCCACCCTTTAGATAATACCTCTAACACCTTAGACAAATATAAGGGTTGTTTATCTGATTAATTGAAGAAAAAAATGGCTGAATGATTAAAAGACTTTAAAGTATAATTTTCATTATAGCTTGCTAACTTTGTTTCCATAGCACCAGAGATAAAGTCAAAAACATGTGAAAAACACTTGACCACAGTAGGATTTAAATCATTAGACATACCACACGTTTTAAGAAATAATTTGTGCAACTTAATTGAGCACAAAATAGAAAAATAACTTAAATATATATAACTTATATAAAGGACTAAAGTGCATGATGAAGGCTCAACAAAGGGTAGCTCGTGCTAGTCACGTGTCTTATGTTTCTTAAAGAAAATGTAATATTTACAACTTTGCAATTCTAGTGCCTGTATTGAGCTGGTAATTCTTAGCTAGTAGATGTCAAATGTATTACTGTATAAAGGAAGTTGACTGGTTTCAAAATTCTTGTGGTGAAAATTCTAAAGGATTAATGTTTATTCATTTTGGTAATATTAAGCATTTAGTAAAATTTAGTATTAGTGCACAGTGGTTAGTGCTACTGCCTTACAGTGGTAGCTTTAACATAGATCCATCCTGTTTGATGTCTGCATGTCCTCCCTGTGCCTGTGTGTGTCATTCAAAGACAGGCCGACTGGTAAATTGGTGACACTAAATTGTCCTAGCCATTAGAGGTGCATATATCAGTGTACTCACAGTGTTGGTATCAAGCCTGGATAAAAAGGATGGTTTCCTTAGGGAGGGCATCCAGTGCAAAACTGTGTCAAATAGAATGTTTTTAGCTGTGCCAACCACAAACGGGAACAAGCTTATATTCATTCATTCATTCATTCATTCATTATCTTTCGCTTATTCCTTTATGAGGGTCGCTGGGGGGTTCCCCATGCCCATCCAGGGGAGAACGTCTCGGACGCTGGGCAAATACACCCAGGACAGGGCGCCAATCCATCGCTGGGTACAAGCTTACATTAAGAAGTATTAATCTAACAATACTTAATTTTTTTATATAATTAGCTAGACTGTAGAAATAAATAAAAATCCCTTTACAGTTCTAGTTTAAATATTATAAGTGCAACAGACAGCTGTGTCAATATGGGTAACTTTTAACATTTGGTAAGAACTAGTATTAATGCATTTAATACCTTAAGCTTAATTTACTTATAACTGTTGACTAAAACATTTACAAACCCAAATCTTAGTGCAACAGACAACTGCATGAATTCTGATCATAGCATGGCAAACGTTTACTAAAACAAAAGCAAAACAATGATGTACAGAACTTAAAACATACTTTTTATGTGACATTTATAAATCCGGGGACTTTATAAGTTACCAGAGTGTAACTTTTCATCTAAACATTAAACATGGATAGAAAATGCACAAAACTAAACAAGGACTATTTGTATTTGTTTTAAAATGAAATGTTTCATATGTTTCAGTTCTGTTTCTTTTCAACTGCCACCCACTTGATTTATATCATAACAATGCCCCTGATGATCTTTCCAGGAATAGGATTTGTTTATTATGTAACTACAAATATTTACTTAAAGACAATTAAAAAGGTTTAATGGTTTGAAAATATTTAATAATCAAAATGCTAAACTGTTTTTTATAAAATTGTTTTAACTTACTAAAAAAAGATCTTGTCCAACCAGTATTAATGTTGTAAATAACTATTACTGCTTTATAATTTTCGATGTCAATATATGTAAAAATATTTAATGAGGAAAGTAATTAAATATTATAACTCTACAAGAGGTAAATGTATTTAAACATTGAGATTAGCATAACATTTAAAAGGAAATCAGTTAAATAAAAAATCAAGAGTAAGTGTTCACACTTAAGTTTATCACAAGGATCTTTTAAAGCCCAATCTTTAAAACACATTTATGGAAGTATATCATAAATATATTTCTGTGGACTTTAGAAGTGTTGCTGATGCTCATTAGGCTGAAAAGGGATGCAAGCCATATCTTACACAGATACATATTATCCTTTGTAAGAGTGGTCATACATTTAGTAGACACTTTTATCCAAAGCAACTTACAAAGATCCCAACTTGATTGGGATCAGAACACAGGGTTGATACAGCACCCTGGAGCAATTAGGGTTAAGGGTCTTGCTCAAGGACCCATAATGGTAACTTCAGTGGACCTGGGATTTGAACTCCAACCTTCTGGGGTTCGTTTCCCGAAAGCGATTGATCTTAGTGATTTACGAACAACTTTAAGAACGAAGTAACTTCAAGAACCCCAATTTTACGAGTGTTTCCCAAACGCCTTCTTAGTCTCCAAACCTACGAACGAGTTTTAAGTAGCTCTTTGTGGACTCCGCCCCCCACGTCAGCACTGAATAGACACTGCCTTTTCGAAAACTGAATGACGGATTTACAAAGGTTTCCTTATTATTATGCCACAAAACATCGTTATTTGAACAATTGTAAATAAATAAAAAAATAAAAATAAATAAAAAAACATTTAACTTTCTATTGATGTCTATGGCATGCCGAGCCTATGAATAGGCACATAATTAACTTCTCATCGTCAGTCAGACGACCACGTAAACTGAATTTTACCAAGGATGAGCTAAGCTATTGGTTAATGGTTAACAAGCTTCAGTAAGCTAATGTGTGTTCTTTTTAGTAGTCCTATTAGAACTGACAATTAATGAAATTTATGTTATTTATGTGTGTATGTCAACAAGTAACATTATTATACTTTAAGCAACTTAAACGTTTACGATGATTTCAACTCATACATTATGCGCAGGATTGATATAAAGACCTTCAGAGTGGTCGGTACTACACTAAAGAATACACGCAAACACACATTTATACCAGAAGTATACTGACAATATCATTCAAGCGGTTGGCCGTGTTTTCTGTTAACGTTGGATGTTACGCAATTAAGCTTTCAAAAGCGATTTTAAATGTTCATGAATTTATGTTAGTAAACGTACGTGTGTAGTTGCCATGTACAGAACAATGCGTTTTAAGAAGGATAATTAGCCATTTCTTCCGTTTCTGAGACAGATTTGCACGTGAACTTCAATTTAAGAAGAACTTACCGAGTTACGAGTGGGTCAGACTTATCTTAGATTTACGAACAACTTTAAGCACTACGTTAGTTACGAAGGCTTTCGGGAAACGTTCGTAAATTTAAGAATGTTCTTAAGTATGAAGTTAAGTACTTAGCGTTACGAACGTTTTGGGAAACGCACCCCTGTGTCGTTAATAATGTGTATGTTTAATACAGTGTGAATAATCCTGTTCATGTCTGGGAGAAATCCTGTCTCCGGTCCTCATTTCTTCTCATTACAGTTGGTCTGTCAGCTGGGATGTTAAAATATTCAATTTACAATAAATATTTTTAAACTGCGGGCTAGGAATGTAAAGTATGTTTTTTTGTTCATTTTGAACCAAAACAAAATATATATTAACCTATTAATTGTATGTAATGACACAAAAGTGAAACAAAATTGTTCGTATTCGACCAAAATGTTTATTCAGGTGCATCATTAAGTCATTTAATAACTTTTTAAAAACAATAAACTAGACCTCTGAATGTAATTGAACCACTGGTGTGCAAAAATGTCATTTATTCTTGCCCGGGACTCAGGGTTCTTCATCAGACATATACTTATCAGATGACGGCATTCTGAGTGTGAATTAAGAAAAACACAAAAATTGTTACAATCTGAAACGAATTTTACTTTGTTTTTTCTTGTCATTATAAATGTTGTCGTACAACTTTATATGCATTTGTAGTAAAAAAAAAAAAAAAAAAAAAAAAAAAGTTTGCGGTCAACTTCAAAGATTTAGTAACCTTAGAGCACCACCCTGTGGAGGGTCCTAAACCCAGCTATAAGACCCATTATATAACCCAATAAAAATCCAGATTAACTGTCTCTTGTGGTTTAGTAAAATAAATGTTTACTCTAAGCAGCAAGGAGCAAAGACACACAGTGTCCAGAGCATGAAGCAGATACCAGGAGACAGGCCAGTACACCAGGAGACATGGAGGGGGTTGTAGGAGAGAACATCCACAGCCCAGGAATTGTAGGAAGGTCATACTAGCTCGAGGAGGACACACACACTACTGAGCCTCATTTTAACTTCTCTTGAGGATTTTCCACTGAAGTTGGAAGTTGGCCTGTCATTTTATTTTCCACTTTGATTTTGCATATGATTCCAAATCCAGACCTCCATGGGATAATAATTTTGATTTATATTTTGATAATTTTGATTTTATTTTGTTGTCAACACATTCCACTATCAACTAAATTTTCAACTGCAATATTTTATTTATTGAGATCTAGGTGTGAGAAATCCTGTGTCTGTCTATGTCTCTCCTCCTAATTGAAATAAAGTCAAAAGTCAAAAAAGTCAAGTGTTTCACCTCATGTCACCCACTCTCTTAGCCCCGCCTTCTAGCTCCACGTTTCTCCTCC
>JAOUQT010069145.1:0-10321 GCA_025769995.1 Xyliphius kryptos
ATAATATACAATAAAGACACCTTTTCTACAGTAGAACTGACCTACAAAAAACCAGATCATTTAAAATGCCTGCTTACCTTCTGGAAGGAGTCTTCATCAGAGATGTCGTAGACTAAGATGGCTCCGTTGGAGTCTCTGTAGTAGATTGGCCCGAGAGCGTGGAACCGTTCTTGCCCTGCTGTGTCCTAAATATTTCATAAAAACATGATTACTTGTAGGTAATATAATAGGGGGGAACATAGGGCATGATATTTTTCTATAATTGTATGAGTTTTCAATAAGGTTAAAAACATTTCATCATAATAGTGTAGTAAAACTTCTAAGGTATAATTCAATATCAAATCAGGCAACATCAGGAGAGGTAAAGAGGAATGTTTTCATTTGGAAAATAAAGAGGCAGAATGAACAGAAAGAAAAAGAGAATTCCGCAGGGTGGAAGCAGCTATAGCAAAGGGTATCTAACCCATGGAGGACAGTCTGAATCTTGGGGCAGATTAGGAGGTTGGACCATTGGGAATGTAGAGATTGGGTAAAAGTGTAATAGATTAAAGAGATATGGTGAAGCAAGACCTTGGAGTGATTTAAAAGTTAAAACTAAGATTTTCTACTGAATGCGTTTAGAGCCAGTGAAGGCAAGTTAAAACAGGCGTGATATCATATCGAGTGATAATTATCATATCGAGTGAGCATTATCATATCGAGTGAGAATTATCATATCGAGTCAGCATTCTGGCGGCCAAGTTCTGTTTGTACTGAGGAGTTACAGTTATATAGTGCAGTGTTGAATGATAAAGACACTGAGAAATATACTGAAAAGCATGTGTAATTTTATTCATTTGGTTCAGATGATGATATTTTGTTCTTCGCATAACATAAAGGAAAAAGATGTAAAACCTTTTTAACTCAATTTATGTTTCAAATCTCCCAAACATTATACCTAGAGACTTTAAAAATGCCTAGCTTGACAGACTGTATGCACAGGTTCTTTCTGAGACATCACATGCATCTGATTTCAATCACAAGACTTTGTTGACTAGATTGTGCTAGAATACAATAAATAATAATAAATACAACAGAGCTTAGGTGTCCCACATTACAATAAGTCCAAGATTACCTGAATTCACCTGCATTTTAAGGGTACATCTAAGACCCTTTGCCATTGTACAAGGGTTTTCTGAGTATTTTAAAGTTTACTGCTTCTTTATTCATTCATATTTATAGCTAATACACTTATATGGAATATACAGTTGAATTTAAAAGACCACTGATGTTGTAACAATACACTGACTAACATACAGATAAGTAGATTTTATACTCAAACGGTAGAGATGTTTTTTATGCAAGAAGAGAAATCATATGAATGGAAAGAAGTTTCTATTCCAAGACAGTATAGATAAAATGGTTTAATACTTGATATTGATCCTGTAACGAGAGTTATATACAGCAGGCAAAAAACATATTTAGTGAACCTGTGATTGTGTAAGTTCTCCTACTTAAAAAGACGAGCATTTTCATCATAGGTACACTTTAAATATGAGAGATAAAATGAGAAGAAAATCCAGGAAATCACAATGTAGGATAAATACTAGTAAATAAGTATTTGGTTAGCCAGTCTCCAGAAGTCAACCTATAGAAAATATGTGGAGGGAATTGAATGTATGTGTTGCACAGCGACAGCTCCACCACATCCCTGCTCTAGAGGAGATCTGCATGGCTGAATGGACCAAAATACCAGCTACAATATGTGCAAACCTAGTGAAGACATAAAGGAACCTTTCACCTCCGTCACCTGAAACACTGTTACAAAGTATTTAGTTAAAATGTTATTGACCAAATATGTATTTTCCCCATACTTGACAAATATATTCTTTAAAAATACAATGTAATTTCCTGTTTTTTTAATCATTTTGTCTCTAATAGTTGAAGTGTACCTATGATGAAAATTACAGACCCCTCTCATCTGTATAAGTAGTAGAACTAGCACAATCAGTGGCTGATCAAATACTTTTTGGCCCAATGTAAAAATAACCAAAAAAAAATACTTCTTTGTAAAATGTCAGAAACCACAGAAGACTCATTTTAACAGATTTTCCATCTTTTAGATGTGCGGTACATACTAGATGTCCACACCCTTGACAACTATCTAGGGTTGCAAAATTCCAGGAATTTCCAAAGTTGTGAAATTTACAGTGGGAAAAATTGGTCATTAATGGATAATTATGGGAATTAATGGAAATTAAAAGGGAATATTTGAAGCGGAAGGTAAGAAACCTATGTAATTGTTAAAAATATATACTTAAGCATAATCTTGGCTAAAATAATTAGATATGATACCAAAACAGTTGAATAGCAAAACTGCTCCTTAATCCCAAACACATGGCACATTACACACACTGGAGAAGCGCCCAATGTTCTGCATAAAGCCAATACATTCTGCATCATACATGCTTGAACGAAATATAACAAAGACACAATCATCCCCAGAGGAGATCAACAGCACTTTTGATGTCATCACTGCTTTGTCTGACCACCCAAAACTCGATGTTGGCTTGGTTGTTTGACTAAGTGTCATACCAAACAAGGCCCTTGGCAATGCAAGTATATCTGGCAATCAAGCCAGCCCATACCAGCATCCATCTGGTGGATGGGTCATTATTATTTGAATTGTAATGCCTTCTGCATTGTTGTCAATGTAATATTGTTATTACAATATAATATTGTTATGCCTGCTGTTAAAAAAAAAAATTTCAATGATGTTAGTGTTTGATATAGTTCCTTCAAATTATCCAATTTTTTCTATTAATTCCAATAAGATCTCAAATTCCCAAAGCTGCCAAAGTTTCCATAAAACGTTTACATATTTACAAAGTTCCGGAGCTAAAGTTCCCATAGAAAGTTACTGGTAATTTAATGGAGACCAAAACTGACTTTAGGTGGTGCTCATTTGTTATCAGACACAAACATCATCATAAACAGTATTATTTTGCAGTATTTGCACCATGTAAATAATGCAAGTCTGCATAAATAGGGATGTGCTGTACTTGTTAGTACTGAAAGGTTAGTGATGCTTCACAGTTAAACTCACTTTTTATTTAGATAACTATTCATTAATTCATTCCTTCATTATATTCCATCATAGGTCACGCAAACACATACACGCCCACAAACACGCCCACACTAAGGGCCAGTTTAAAGACACCAATTAACCTAGCACAGAGGAGGGCAAACTACGGCCTGTCGGTCTTTTTAATCCGACCCGCCAAAGATTTGTACAGGTTGGCCACATCAAATCATAATGAGTGCTGGGAATAATATTCATATAAAAATATAACATGGTGCGTTACTATAACTTGATTAACTGAAGTAACTTTTCAAAATAGTTCATGCTTTGCTTTTTTAGGAGTTTGGTTTCTTTAGTGCACTGGGAAACCAGAGGTGGTATAACGGATGAATAGGAGATGACGATTGGAAGAGGCGGCGTCATGTGGTTGGTTGTTCACGATGAACACACAAACGAGTACAATAGACATGCAAGATAGTGTTGGCAAATAAATATTGAACTTAAAATTAAACTGATGTGACTAGTGTCTGTGAGGGGTGTCCTAAATATTGATCTAAATCAACTTTAGAAATAAATACACGGTTGTTTAATATGGTTTCCTTCAGACTATGTTATAATATAACCCTTAAATAATCAACAAGGAACAAGGTGGTTCCCCATATAGTAAATGTATTGCTACATACAAGATAAAGTAACTACATTGCGAAGAAACCATTCACCTAATTAAACTGCCAGTAGTGTAAGTCTATGTATCGCTACAGAGAAAATGTGATGAGGAAAGCACTACAAGGATTTACGGGAAAATTCAAGATTGGTGGAAGATCCATTAACAGTCTCAGATATGCTGATGACATTGTCTTATTGGCCACATCACAAGAAGAACTATAGTAGCTTGTGTCTCATACTGAGATAGTCTGCAAAAGGAAGACAACATGCCAAACAATGAAGCTTAAACAAAGTAATAAGAAAACACTGAAAACATACTGGCGATTGAGGCAGAAGTTTGGAGCAGGCGGAATCTCACATACTTGGAATGTAGAGTAATGCTGCAGATTGTGAATGTAACCTCAAGAGAGGAATGGCAATGGGCACAGTGGTAAAGGTTAAATTAACAATTATCACTATAACTAAGCTACGTCTTGGTCTGGCCAGTAGCCACATATGGATGAGAAGCCTGGACACTGAAGAAAGGAGAAGAAGTCATATTCAGGCTTTTGAGCCCAAGTGACTCTGGAAGTTGATGATCTCATGGATGAAGATTACTGAGACTACTGAGCAGGTTTACAAGATGGCCAGAAAAGAAAATGAGTTTCTGAACCGGCAAGCAACGTTACTACGGTCACATGATGAGTCACCTACATGACAGCATTGAGGGAAATGTAATGGCAAGACTTGTGTAGAGAGTCAGATGACATTGAAAATCCATATTAACCTGCATGGTCATCACCACAACTATCAAGAGCCATACTGCTACAAGCAACATAGACTCATCCATGCAAGTGAAGATAGCATACTGTATATCACACAATTTGACCAAATTCACTCAAGGGTCAGTGGATTAGCAGACTCTGACAGGTAAAATAAGGTGTTGGTTTGTCCACTGCGGAGCCGAACGCAACAGTTAGCAGCCATTAGTAAGCCGAGCATCTTCAGCAACTAAGATCATGGCCAGATAGTTAGAGCGTGGTGTACACCGAGTGGAGTGCCCATCAACAAAGGTTCAATAAAATGTCACACAGCAGCCCGCAGCCTATGTGTGCTTGATCAGAGATGCGATCATCAAACTAGCATGGGGAAATTGCGGTAGATATTGGTAGACTGGTTGGTCTGATTGTTACTCAAAAAGTTCTTATAATTTTTCATTAAAACGCATTAAAACAAAATGTTTGATTAACTGATTAAATATGATTAACACTGTACTATGAGAGAAACCCAAACTGGTTTATACCCCTAATATGTGATGGAGACATTTTAAAATAAGACTTACCCAAATAGCCAGATTGACTCTTTTGCCCGTGATGTTCAGCTTCTTTGTAAGGAAAGATGCCTAAAAACAACACAAAAAGATGTGACATTATTGTAAAGATTGGCCCAAGTACAATTAATGAACAGGGTTTTACAACTAAGGAATTGGAAGAACCAATTAACAAAATCCTCATGGTCCTCATGATAGGTGATCCTCATGGTCCTCATGATAGGTGATGCCTTATTTTCATAGTTTCAATATTGTGATATAAACTTATATTAACACATGCTATGACTTGTATCATGATATTTTATTGAAAATTTAAAAAATAATTTATTATAAGCTCTACTTTTCTTACCTATTGTGTAGGTGCATTAGATGTAGTAGCTTAGAGAGCACTATGAGTGTAATTTCAGAAATAGGCTTCATGGCTTGTGTTTTGTATGAACTTTGCTTACACCAAGCCACCCTTGCTTGAGTCCTTGAACAAGGCCCTTACTTTTTAAATGGTCATTTGTATGAAATAAATGTAAGTTACCCTAGATAAAAGCATCAGACAGAGTAAAGTGTAACTATACCGTATAAATATAACTGTAAAAGCAAATGCTTGGTCAGTACTTCCTTTGTCCTATATGTGTTTGTTTCTCTGTATTTTATTGCTGTGGTGATTGTAAAGTGTCCTTAAATGTCAGAAAGGCGCCTATGAAATAAAATGTATTATTATTATGATATTTATAAACATATGCTAAAATATTAAGTATATTAATGAAATTATAATGTATTTATTGATAAATCTATCATATACAAAAAAGGATGTTATATCAATGACAAGTCTGAGGTATTTATTAGCGACAATTCGCTACTGACTGAGAGAAATGCCAGGGAGTTAAAATATCTAAGGTTAGTTATATAGACTAAATACCTATGCCATAACGACAAGGCATACAACACCAACACGAATAACAAATCTCATTGCTACCTCATTGCAGATTATACTGTAATTGATATAAATGTGATAAGTTTGATAAATAATGCAATATTTAATTCATTTAATTGTGTTGACATATGGCTTCTACTTTGCATGATAGTTTGCAGTGATTTCCACTATGGTATCGTGTCTAATGGTTATTGCAGTGATGACAGAGGACACTAAGATAAGGATCCAATATCAACCTTTGGCCTCGTCACTTAGGCACAGAGATTCTCTACACTCTTTAAATCTTTGAAGCTCTTCCCATATTTGCTTCCGAGAGACCTCCCTGTACTACTTATTTTAAAGCCCGTCATTTCTCTATCTGCAGCTTAATCATTAGTACTGCTTACTTTTCAAACCTTTTGTTGTCTGGCTATGGAGTTCTGGTTTAGAGTGTACTGTATTTACTAGTATATAAAAAATTATAAATCCATATTTTAAATCATGTAAAATATGATTAATTTTGTATTGTCATTTTCCTTTTGTTTTCCTTGTGTATGTGTGTGTTTCACTGCACGGATGGGTTAAATGCAGAGGACCAATTCGGCTATGTGCGAACATAGTGGCAAAAATGTATCACTATCACTTTTCTCTTTCAGACACTTTATTTGGTACTCCTTGCCAGTAAATGTTTGGACACACTATTCTCTTCAGAACTTCCTTAATTCTTACAACACCGATGGTATTCTGCATTTTGTGATTGTATCGAGTGGTCATTTAAGTTACTGTTGCCTACCTATTCTCCTCTGAACTCTCACATCAACAAGGCATTTTCATCCACACAACTTCCATTTATTGGATATTTTTCTACATTCTCTATAAAACCTAGAGATGGTTGTGTGTGTGGAAATCCCAAGAAATCAGCAGATTCTAAAATACTCAGACCAGCCCATTTGTCACCAACCATGCCATGTTAAAAGTCACTTAAATCACCTTTGTACAGCATTCTGAATAGGCCAAAATGCATTCAGTTGTGGCCAAGTGATTGACTGATTAGATATTAGATATTTGTGAATAGGTGTAACTAATATAAAAGTGGCCAGTGAGAGTATTTTTCTTATAGCACAATGACTGATATTGCAGTGGATTTGTATGAGTGTATAGTCTCACGCCTAATTATAAGTCTCAAATATTTAAGGTATAAATATCGGGTTAGTTTTGCAAGTATTTGCCTGTTAAAAAAATCCATGATTACTTACAGGCACTTCTTGTCTACCTTTGGGGAGATCACCCAAGTTTTCAAGGTACAAAATAGCAATAAACATGAATATAAGTTTTACTTGCCGTTTGAGATTACAAATTAAATGCATTCCAATGTGGTTCACATATGATTGTACATTATGGAAAGGCAGCGTTTTAGTCTAGAACATAAAAAAGTTTTATATTTAATGCAAGATGAGCCATCCCTGCAGTTGCAAGTGCTCAAGTTTGCCTCGTAGTTCAACACTCGCCTCCTGGATCAACCATATGAAGCACTGTGTGACCTTCAGCTGGATGATTGCTGACAGTTTCAATACAGCAGTGATACCATGGCAAGTGCAGCTGCTGTTGCTGAAATACTGGGTTCACTGGGCTCAAGCTATCTGTTCACAGTCAAAGTGACACGTTTACATATATAAACTATATTTCCAAAAGTATTTGCACACGCAACCAAATGATCAGGTGTTCCAATCACTTTCATGGCATGAATGAACTTCACAGGTGCATGAATGATTCAGCGTTTTGTGCACAGGTGCACAGTCATGTTGGAAGTGAAAGGAGCCAGCTCCAAACTGCTCCCACAAAGTTTGGAGCACGGAATTGACCAACATGTCTTGGTATGCTGAAGCTTTCAGACTTCCTTTCACTGGAAGTAAGGGGCCAAGCCCAGCTCCTAAAAAACAACCTCACACCATAATCCCTCCACCACCAAACTTTACACTTGGCACAATGCAGTCAGACATGTACCGTTCTCCTGGCATACGCAAAACCCAGACTCATCCATCAGATTGCCAGATGGAGAAGCGAGATTCGTTACTCCAGAGAACGCTTTACAACTGCTCCAGAGACCAGTGGAGTCATGCTCTAAACCACTGCTCGACCAAGGAAACCATTCTATGAAGCTCTCTGCACATTGTTCTTGAGCTAATCTGAAAGCTACATGAAGTTTGGAGAGCTGTAGTGATGAACTCTTTCCACTATGAGCATCCGCTGACCCTGCACCGTCAGTTTACATGGCCTACCACTTCGTGGCTGAGTTGGTGTCATTCCAAAGCACTTCCATTTTCTTATAATACAGCTACAGTTGATGGTGGAATATTTAGAAGCGAGGAAATTTCATGACTATATTTGTCGCACAGGTGGCATCCCATCACATTTTCACGCTGGAAATCACAGAGCTCCTGAAAGCGACCCATTCTTTCACAAATGTTTGTAAAAACAGTCTGCAAACCGAGGTACTTGATTTTATACACTTTTGGCCAGGGAAGTGATTTCCAACACCTGATTCTGATCATTTGGATGGGTGAGCAAATACACTATATTGCCAAAAGTATCTATACACAAGACGTGTGCTAATTAAGTTAGGATATTGTGTACAACAAACATTATAAAATAAAAATTACTAGTTTTTTTCATTGCGCAGATTAGCAAATCCCTTTAAACCCATATTCTATTGAATAGACTACAAAGACAAGATATTTAATGTTTTTGCAAATATTCACTCACATTTTTCATTTGATGCTTGAAACACATTCTAAAATATTTGGCACAGGGGCATGTTTACCACTCACTTTTCCTTTTAACAACACTCAATACAGTGGGTTGCAAAAGTATTCATACCCTTTGAATATTTTCATATTTTGTCGCATTACAACCACAAACAAACATATTTCATTGGAATTTAATTTGGAAGACGTATACAAAGTATCATACAATTGTAAAGTAGAAAGAAAATGATACATGATTCAAAAAATTTTTTACAAATAAAAAAACTGAAACATGCAGTGTGCAAAAGTATTCAGCCCCCTAAGTCAATACTTTGTGGAACCACCTTTTGCTGCAATTACAGCTGCAAGTGTTTTAGGGGATGTCTTCATCAGCTTTGCACATCTAGTGATTGAAATTGTGCCCATTCTTCTTTGCAAAACAGATCAAGCTCAGTCAGATTAGATGCCGAGTTTTTTTGAACAGCAGTTTAAACAGTTTTGAGATCAGTTTTCTCGATTGGGTTTAGGTCTGGACTTTGACTGGGCCATTCTAACACATGAATATGTTTGGTTTTAAACCATTCCATTCTAGCCCTGGCTTTATGTTTAGGGTCATTGTCCTGCTGGAAAGTAAACCTCTGCCCCAGTCTCAAGTCTTTTGCAGACTCCAACAGGTTTCTTCCAAGATTGCCCTCTATTTGGCTCCATCTTCCCATCAACTCTGACCAACGTTCCTGTCCGTGCTGAAGAAAAGCAGAAGAGCATGATGCTGTCACCACCACATTCGACAATGGGGACTGCGTGTTCAGAGTGATGTGCAGTGTTAATACTCCGCCACACATGTTTCGTATTTTGGCAAAACAGTTAAATTTTGGTCTCATCTGACCAAAGCACCTTGTTCGACGTTTGCGGTTTGCCCACCATGGCTTCTAGCAAACTGCAAACAAGACTTTTTATGGTTTTCTTTTAACACTCCTTCATAAAGACAACATTTGTGCAGTGCACAACTAATAGTTTTCCTGTAGACAGATTCCCCACCTGAGCTGCGGATCTCTGCATTTCGCCCAGAGTCTATGATCAGTGCTCTTCTTGTTCGGCCTGTAAGTTTAGGTGGACGGCCTTGTCTTGGTAGATTTACAGTAGTGCCATACTATTTGCATTTTCGGGTAATGGATTGAACTGTGCTCCCTGAGATGTTCAAAACTTGGGAAATCTTTTTATAGCCTAAGCCTGCTTCTAAACTTCTCCACAACCTCATTCCTCACTTGTCTGGTGTGTTCTTTGGACTTCATGATGCTGTTTACTCGCCAATATTCTCTTAACCAAACTCTGAGCTGTCACGGAGCAGCTGTATTTGTACTGAGATTAGATTACACACAGGTGGACTCTCTTTAGTCATTATCAGGCAACTTCTGAATGCAATTGGTTGTACTCAGAAAAAAAGTGGGCTGAATACTTTTGCACACTGAACTTTCCAGTTTTTTATTTGATTCATGTATAATTTTCTTTCCACTTCTCAATTGTATACCACTTTGTGTTTGTCATTCACATTAAATCCCAAAGAAATATATTTGTTTGTGGTTGTAATGTGACAAAATATGGAAAAGTTCAGGGGGTATGAATACTTTTGCAAG
>JAOUQT010069166.1:0-10321 GCA_025769995.1 Xyliphius kryptos
TGTGAATAAAAATCCCTGTAGATCATTAGTTTATAAAATACTCAGCCCAGACCATCTGGCACCAACAACAGTGAAATTCAAAGTCATATAAATGATCTTGCTTTCCCAGTCTGATCCTTGGTTTTTACTTCAGCAATTTGTCGACCACCTCTACATACTTAAATTCATCATGTTGCAGCTATGTGATTTGCTGATTAGATATTTGTGTTAACAAGAAATTGAACGGGCGTACCTATTAAAGTGGCTGACGAGTGTATATAATTTTCCTTTGTTGTAACTTACATCTCTCTCTCACTCTCTCTCTCTTCCTTTCCTGCTTCATATGATGCACTTTGCCACCTTTATACTCTTTCAACAAAGGTAAGGTGTATATTATGATATTGTGACACAGCATGTATTTATGTTAACTTGCTCTTTTTAAATGCTAATGTTGTTAGTAAGAGCTAGCAAAGCTAGATTGTGTGAAACACGCATCAATGCACATTGCTTGGCTGTTCTGTGTTACTGACTGAGCGGTTGTTGTTTCAGAACATGCTTTGTCCTTTAAACTGATCCATTTGATTGTACATTCATAGCATCTGCATTGAGGGTATTGAGTGTTAGATGATTAATAATTTCCATCAGTTAAATAACATTAAATCTGTTTTCTTTAAAACAGAAAATCTGGGATATTATTAATTAATTTTGGCAAAATTACAATAAATAAGAACCTTAAAAGAACCTTTTGTATTAGATTTAAGCAGTACACAGTTAAAATTAAGAGCATATAAAATACTCAGACCACACCAGTAAGTAGGAAGCAGTTGCAATGTATTAAACTGAACTATTGAAGCAACTTATATACACAAACAAACTCGGACAGACACAGAACTAATTGTACACTGCTGCATGAAATCTAAACAAATTGTGGGGCTGTCGAGTGCCTTGTGGGACTTGGCCTGCCATTTTTGTGATTGGGTCTTTCCATCAAAAATATTTTCTAAAATCACACGTTTCTCCTTCTGATTGATGAATTGATGATCTGAAAAATAGTAGATTATATCATTCTGGTATTGTGCTGTTTCACTCTTTCTCTCTCTGTTACATAATTATAAAACGTTTCACAGCTTGTTCAACTTGTAATGGTCTAGCACCAAGCAAACTGCCCCTAGTGTTGTTCAGTGTTGTTGCTCTTGGCTCTTTCTCTAATCTCAGCTAAACTGGTAATGGTGACTAATTCTTTGCAGTGGCTGCAATGCGGTTGTTGAATAACCTTCCAATGGGCATCAGTCTTACTCATCCTCTTACATTTTTAAATTTAAAATTTATTTGTGGATTTTTTTATTTTTAAAATCTGCTTTTTAATTATCTCTCTATCTCTTTGTTAAATATGCTTATATGTATCCTATAATTGTATCTCTTACATTGTAGTATAAGTTATGTATGGACTGTTCTTTTTTTTTTAATTTAATTTAGTGTACTTTAGTTTAGTTTGTTTTTTTTTTTAAATGTTTACACTGTAATTACAGAATAGTTTGTAGAGGCAAAAGCTCACATTGCAGACACAAAATCCATTAAACACAGGTGAATTCAACACAGGTTATCAGTACTCAGGGGACTGCGGGAGATCTAAGTAATCCTGGCAGCCATATGGTGAATAGGGGAGTTGCAATGCTTTGCCGGCTCTAGCTGTGACTGTAGGCACATAAGGTTTTCTGACATACATCCACAGGTAAATCTTTTTAAATGAAATAAATAAACACAAAAACTATCATATGACCGTATTATATTCCGTCAGCGCTCTGGCTGCACAGCTTTACAAAAATGATCATTCTTAAATGCATATGCATGGGAGGGACAACACAACTGATAAAGTGTAAACTGAAGCATTTCAAGACAAAATACTTACTATTCTGGAACCAATATTTAGCCTTTAAACAAAGCTTTTAAATCTCAGTTGTTTATCCCTTTGCTTATATTTGATTCCGGCTCCGATTGAAGGCTTTCTGAATGGAAGTAACTGCCAAATTAGTAAACACACATAATTTTCTCAGTCACAGACACGCGTATACAGCCCAGCTGGACTGTATTTAAACATTAAGAGACTTACCAAGAAGCATATTTGAATTGGAATGGAAAAACAGTGTAAGACATATCAAGCAATATACTCAAATGCATTTCTATACACACCTGCACATATGTGGATACCTTAAATTTACATAATTATTAATGAATCTATAAAATCTGTTGCTATGCATAACTGCAGCCTTATGTTTATTAATTTATTTAGATTTTTCCCCAAATAAGCACAAAATTATTTTGTGGATTCCAACCAAATATCTTAACAATACCAATATGTAGTATATGTCTAATTATATCTATATCGTAATGTATTCCTACACACACACATCTGATGATATATGTCAGGATCACTCGAGAAAACACATACAAGGATTTTTAAGAAAATAACTGCAGAGTATTTATTTAAGGAAAACAGGCTAAGAAAAACAACGAGGCATAATCATAACTAGAACAAGATATTTCACATGAGACACAAACCCATAATGTGCATTTAATGCCGAACATAGAACAAAGAGGAAAGCTGAGCTTAAATAATTTAACATATCAACTGCAAACCAGTGTTCTGGAAATCTGTCCTATCCATCAATACATCCCACCAATGATTACTGCGCATGCACGTAGCGCATTTTACCCTTGATCATTTTACCCTCACACTTCTTGCATTAAAAGTTTTAAGTCTTTTATTATGAGGTAATTTGAAATATAGAATGATCCTACCTGCATTAAAAAGTAGGAAATATTTTCTGAAAAACAACAAAAAATTAATATTTTCCAAAAGCAAAATAATATTTAACTATAGGTATGTGTTGTAGTAGGAAGTTTCGTTAATGTAGATAAGATATATATTTAGACAGATACACTGTATAAATTAAAATTTGCTAAGCTTGGAAAATTTTATGAGGTGGGAAAAATTTACAGAACACCGGCTTCAGCTGTTCACAATAATCATGTCACTGCTCCTGTGAGCGGTCTTCCGGCATTCTGGCACATGGCCGGATGAAATAGCGTGCAGTGCAGGGTTTACTGGGTTTACTGTGCCGGTGAAAACCTTATAGTTTCTCTATAGTTGTAAGGACTTCCCATTTGCTTTATTATTCATGTAGGTAATTAATGATATCCCTAATTTTATCATCAGTAATAGAAATTAACATTTTCCAATATATATATATATATTTTTTTCATCTTTCCTTTGTTCCCTGCCATTAAGGTCCGCCACAGTGAGTCACTTGCATTGCCGATCTGGCGCTCGGTTTACATTGGATATCTTTCCTGGCACAACCCTTACTGTTTCAGGCTTAGGACCAGACAATGTAGTGTCTCCAATTCACCTTATTAAACCAGCTAATTAATTCTAACCCTAACATCATTAATGATAAGCAAGGGGTGAGGGTTGCATCAGGAAGGGCATCCAGCGTAAAACATTGCCAGATCGTAATGCAAGGGACTCGCTGTGGCGACATCTGGTGACAGGGAAAGAATATATAATGTATTTCCCTTTCCCGGTCAGAACATATGTTACTTACAAATGTTTAAATCGAGTACACACATATATATTATTATTTCCATCCTTGCGGGCAGCATGGTTGCGTAGTGAATAGTGCTTTGGCCTCACAGGAATGATGACCCGGGTTTGATTCTCAGGTGGAACGATCTGGAAACTTTGCGCGAAGTTTGCATGCTCTCTAGATATACATGAGGGTTTACTCTGGGTGCTCTGGTTTCCTCCCACAGTCTTAAGACATGCACGTAAATCCGAAATATTAAATCGTCATTGACTTGTGTATACAAACCCGATTTCAAAAAAGTTGGGACAAAAAAACAAACTGTAAATAAAAACGGAATGCAATGATGTGGAAGTTATTCAGAATAGAAAATAGATGACATATTAAATATTCAAATGAGAAAATGTATAATTTAAAGAAAAATTAACAACACATCTCAAAAAAGTTGTGACTAAGGCTAAGTTAGCCACTGTGAGACATCCCCTTTCCTCTTTACAACAATCTGTAAAAGTCGGGGGACTGAGGAGACAAGTTGCTTAAGTTGAGGTATAGGAATGTTCACCCAGGTTAGTCTAATGTAGGATTCTAGTTGTTCAACTGTCTTAGGTCTTTTTCATCCTCCGTTTTATGATGCGCCATATGTTTTCTATGAGTGAAAGATCTGGCCAGTTTAGTAAACTGACTCTTCTTCTACGCAGCCATGATGCTGTAATTGATGCAGTATGTGGTTTAGAATTGTCATATTGGAAAATGCAAGGTCTTCCCTGAAAGAGACGTTGTCTGGATGGGAGAATATGTTGCTCTAGAACATGGATATACCTTTCAGTATTGATGGTGTCCTTCCAGGTGTGTAAGCTGTCCATGCCACACGCCCTAATGCAACCCTATACCATCAGAGATGCAGGCTTCTGAACTGAGCGCTGATAACAACTTGTGTTGTCCATCTCCTCTTTAGTCCAAATGACACTGCGTTCCTGATTTCTATAAAGAACATTACATTTTGATTTGTCTGACCACAGAACAGGTTTCCACTTTACCACAGTCCATTTTAAATGAGCCTTGGGCCTGAGAAGACGTCTGTGCTTCTGGATATTGTTTAGATACTCTTTCTTCTTTAAACTATAGAGTTTTAGCTGGCAACGGCGGATGGCACGGTGAATTGTGTTCACAGATAATGTTCTCTAGAAATATTTCGGAGGCCATTTCGTGATTTCCAACACAGAAGTATGCCTGTATGTGATGCAGTGCCATCTAAGGGCCCAAAGATCACAGGCAGACAATATGGTTTTCCACCCTTGACCTTTATGTACAGAGATTTTTCAGATTCTCTGAATCTTTTAATTATATTATGAAATGTAGATGATGATATGTTCAAACACTTTGCAATTTTACACTGTTAAACTCCTTTCTGATATCGCGCCACTATTTGTCGGCACAGAATTAAGGGGATTGGTGATCTGAGAGATGCTGCTACTTCAAGGTGCTCTTTTTATACCCAGTCATGTTAATGACCTAATGAGTTGCAATTGTTTGAAGATTTGTAAATGATTGCATTCCATTTTTATTTACAGTTTGTACTTTTGTTCCAACTTTTATAGAATCAGGTTTGTACATGGGGTTGCAGGCCAGCCGGTGCCCGCCTGCAAACTCTGGCTACAGGACAGGAACAACCCAGAACAGGGCACCAATTCATCATATGGCGCACACAAACACAGTCACAAATACATTTACACACTTTTAGACACATTAGAGACACCAATTAACCGAACATGAATGTCTTTGGAATGTGGGACAAAACCGGAACACCTGTAGAATACACTGGGAGAGAACATACACAGGCAAACTCCACACTGAAACTGAGTCGAGCTCAAATCGGGTTATTCTTGCTGTGAGGCGCCAGCATTACTCTTTGCGCCACTGTGCAAAACGAATCCTGTTGAGCATAACTAATTACAGTCACAAAGTCACCAATTTATCCAATTTGGATATCAAAATGATCTGCAAGTGGTCCTCATTCCCTCAGGAAATGTAGATCTAGTTAATGATAAAGTACACACAAACATGATTTAGGTGGACATCATATTATTTTGCAGAGTTTGCTTTATTATTTATAAAAACTATTATTACAATTATTGTAGTTTATAGCAGAAAAGGTGATAGCCATTAGTCTGCATGCTGTAAGAGAGGACATGCCGGTGCATGCTCTGTGTTTGCTTGCAGCAATTGTGCTCTCAGCCAGAATGGATTGGCTTGAACCTGTTTTAGTGCTTTAGGACACGATGTTCTACCTTTCATGCGAGAGCCACTGTTCTGTTTAACCTGTGACTCTCACTCACTCTCACTCCACATATAGCATTCTATAGTTCCTTAAATTTCTTTTACAACAAAACTCAAAGATCAATTATTTTCTAATATAAACTTTAGGGTCAAACATGAATGAATGAACCACTTGTGAGTTTATCGCAGGTGTTCTAGGTCAAGTTCTAGCAATTTTATTGTTATTTCAACTAGATAAAGCGATACACAGTGAAACGTTACTCCAGGACCAAAGTGCTACATATAACAATACTACAGTGTGGACCATTTATATATACAGGGGTTAGACAATAAAACTGAAACACCTGGTTTTAGACCACAATAATTTATCAGCGTCAATTTGTCTTGGGAGAGCCACTTTAGAGACACCAATTAACCTATCATGCATTTCTTTGGAATGTGGGAGGAAACCGGAGCACCCGAGAAAACCTGTGTGAACACGGAGAGCCCATTGTAGATCAAACCAGGATCCGACAGCGCTACCCACGATATTACCCCGCCTAGAATATAATCGGGATCTTTGGACAGTCAAGGAAATTTATTTCACCACTTTAGGGTAGGGCAGAGAAGAATCTGTATGATTGCCTTCTATGTGTCCTGGATTATGTTGGATTGAGATGAGCTGCACATGAAGTATGAAGAGTTCTGGGTACTCTATAAGGATTTGAGCATTGCTATCAATTTGTGTGAGGCTTGAGGATTTTTTTGCTTTGTAGGCAAGCATCAAGGTTTTACAGTATATCTTATGTGGGCAGCTACAAAATGCCAGTGAAATGTACACAGCAAGGGCTGAACTTGTGAAGGTTGAAAACAAGGCAAGTTGCAGCATTCTGAATCAGTTTCCTGGGTCTAATGATACATTTGGCAATGAGCAAGTTGCAGTAATCTAGTCTTGAGATGACAAGAAACTGAACAAGTATCTGGATGGCGTCCATTTACAGAAATGGGGGAATTCTATGAATGATTTAGAGAAGGAATCTGCACGACTGAGTCAGGTTGACTACATGAGTTGTGAATGAACGCTGGTCATTAAGGGCTACTCAAAGACAGCATGCTTCTGTAGACGGAGTAATCAGGGTATTCTCAAAGCAGATTATTTACACTGATCTTCTGCAGGTCTCTGGATAAAGTTGCTCCTCTTAAAGGAAAGTCATTTTTTGCCAGTGTTAACACTGTCACGGTCCAGCTTGCTCATTAGGGATTTGTAGTATTTTACACAAAATGTTAATTTCTATAGAATTTATAGTGAACTATAGAATTAAAGATTATCTTTACTCCCAAATAAAATGTAGGTGGACCATGAGCTTGTGTGCGGGATGGTATCTAAAGTATAAGGTTTCTAAAATAATATTTAAGATTAGATTTTTTAGATTTTATTTCTAACTTCTCTCATCGTACAGTGATTTTGAAGATCAATAAAAAGTGCAATTCCTCTATAATTTGGCATGAGGTGTCGGGGTGCACACAGTATGTAGCCCAGCAAATAAAATGCAGCCGAGTTCAAAGTCAGTACCAATTTTTATTTTTTAAACAGATATTTATAATAAATTGTAAATCAGATCATCTCCAAAATCTAAACGACAGGATCTATGTAATGTGTGTGTTTGAACAGTATCTGTACATTTATCTGCTATTTTTCCCTACAAGATGTCCTCTTATATGTCCTATGTGAGGATTATAAATACAGTGCTTTTCAAGCCTTATACTAATAATAATAATATAATAAAACAAAGAAGAAGAAGAAGAAGAAGAAGAAGAATCTAATATGGGAGGTGTCTTGTAATGTCCACTGTGTTGACGAGTGCTGTCCAATGATTAAATGCTATCTTTACGCATGACTAACATGGAAAACCCAGATATTCACAAAGCAATAGGTAACAAATTGCTTCTTTATGCAAAATAAAGTTGGGATTCACAATTCATTTAAGCCCCTTTTTTTTGAGTTTCGTTGTGGCTGGTCATTTTTGACCCTTAGGACAAGAGGTGTATACAAGGAGTTTAGACAATGCAACAGTTAAGAAAACAGACAGATAATGGTCAGTATGTTAGTAAAGCAAAGCACAAAGGGAACACAAGATGTGATTAATCAGAAGTCAAGGGGACAAAGAGCAGATATGCGATCAAATTGACCTTGTGTGCTGCAGGTCATTCCCCACTTATCTCAGAATGATCTTGTTAAATACATCAGTTTAAAGTGTTTTTCACAGAGAACAAAGGGGCTGCTGTTGATGTTATTCTCACGTTTAACCCAGATTATCTGGCAGATTGACAGGGTGTAGGAACATGTTGCGTTCTGATCGCATGTTGGGTTTTCCCCACTGTCTTTAAACCAGACCAGCGGGTTCTGTTTTCATATAGAACGGCACAGAGATCCTAAGCTTTAGTTATAAGATGTATGTAAAAGTTGCTCTTACCCCGTCAGCTCGGAAACATTTAACATGTGCATCGTTACGTATTCCAAAATTTTACGGACAAATGCGTATTTTCTTTTTTTTAATGAATGCAATTTTCATGCCCAAAAACTCACACACACACTGCTCAGAATATTGAAGGAATAATTTGAAATCGCATCAGTTTTCAATGAGCAAAAAACTTTGCATGCAGAATCGCGTCTCTAAACGTACAGGGTAATGTGTTAGGAACGAATGGATGCCACTGATATTTGATAGAATATTTAAAATATTTGATAGAAATGAAAATGATCACCTTACAGAGAGTTTATTTTAAAGACTCCCTGAAAAATCTAAGTGCAAATATTATCCAAAAGCAGCAACTCAAAATAGTACTGAATATATTGTATAGCCTCCACGAGCTTTTATGCTCCTAATTATACAACGGTTGCTATCCTGGGATCTCCTCCCAGATCTTGATTTCCTGGACAGTCTGAAGTTTCCTCTGGCAGCATCAGATGAACTAAAACATAACGCCTCTACAGTGATTTCAGTTGGGCGTGTAGGGTAGTGGAGTCAGTCAAGTGCATCAATTCCTTCATCCTCTATCCTGCACAAAGAAGCACCTGAACTATTGAGAAGTTAAGAGCCTTTTACAGCCTTTTTACATCTCCACTAGTATATCACACTGTTCTGTAGAATCTCCTCCATAGACTGGGAGATGCAGCAAACATTCTGGGAATAGTACATACTGTACTGATTGACTTTGCAATCTCTGTAGGATCCCATTATCGCACCATGGTACTAGTAGTGACGCTGACCCATTTAGTCAACTGCACAAAATCAGTAGAAAAGATGAGGAGAGACAAAATGTCAATCGCCTGCCCCTATTAAAACATTTCTTTTTAGGCTCGTCTCATTGTTGCTCCTCTAGTTGTTAATTTATTTAATACCAAAGTATCTGGAACTAATTTAACAAACCCCAGCTATTTATTGTACCAGATCAATAAATATCCCAGAAGTTGAACTGAGTTGTTACTATAATAAAAAGTGCTTCTCGATTATTTTGAGCATTATATAGAGCTGAGTCTGCAAAATACACTCACCAGCAACTTTGAGGTACACCTGTTCAATTGCTTGTTAGGACAAACACACTATATTTCCAAAAGTATTTGCTCACCCATTCAAATGATCGGAATCAGGTGTTCCAATCACTTCTATGGCCACGGGTGTATGAATGCCTGAGCATATCAAGACATTTTGGACAATTTCATGCTCCCAACTTTGTGGGAACAGCTTGGAGCTGGCCTCTCTTCTAACATGACTGTGCACCAGTGCAAAAAGCAAGGTCCATAAAGACATGGATGACAATCTTCCCAGAAGAGTTGAAGCTGTTCCAGCTGTATGGATTATATTATATGTGAGTCAAGGCAGGTGATCGAATACTTTTGGAAATATAGTGAAATATAGTGTAATATAGTGTATCACATGGCCACATCTCAATGCATTTACACATGTAGAGGTGGTCAAGACAGCGGTCTGAGGTGTAAACCGAGCATCATAATGGGGAAGAAGTTTGATTTAGGTGACTTTGAAAATGGCATGGTTGTTGGTGCTAGGCGGGCTGATTTGGGTATTTCAGAAAATGCTGATCTACTGGGATTTTCATGCACAACTAACTCTATAAAAAATATAGTCAGTGTAAGTTGTGTTGATGAAAATGTCTTGTTGATGTGTGAGGTCACTGGAGAATGGACAGACAGTTTTGAGATGATAGAAATGCACCAGCAACTAAAATAACCACTCGTTACAACCAAGAAATGCAGAAAACCATCTCTGTTGAAATAAGGATTTAAGGTAGTTCTGAAGGCAAAAGCAGGTACAGCATTTTACTAGCAAGGTGTAACTATTAAAGTGGTCGGTGATAGCATTTGGTTATGCTTTCACTGGAGAGAATAGCAGCAGTAATAATGAAAAGCCTGGATATATAATGACAAATGACAATTAGAGCTCCACAAGCTTACACATGCACTGAAGTTAAAAAATGCTATA
>JAOUQT010069176.1:0-10320 GCA_025769995.1 Xyliphius kryptos
TTTCTTTGTA
Organism: Xyliphius kryptos; assembly: GCA_025769995.1. Classification (NCBI taxonomy): domain Eukaryota; kingdom Metazoa; phylum Chordata; class Actinopteri; order Siluriformes; family Aspredinidae; genus Xyliphius; species Xyliphius kryptos. The sequence continues at coordinate 11 of JAOUQT010069176.1, forward strand.
TGTATGGATTACTTGGGTTGTGAACAACATCTGGTGAAAATTTCATGTCAGTAGCACCTCTAGAAATATATTTGCTGAGAAAAATGGTGACGTGTTCAATACTTATTTCACCCGCTGTATGTATGTATGTATGCATGCATACACACACACTTAAATCTTCAGGGTGGTTCATAAGGTGGTGCTTAGCCTTTAAACACATACAAAATAAAGCATCACTTAGAACGTTGCAATGGGGGTACCAACCAAACTGATGGCAAACATGGAGGCTGCAGCAGCTGAAAAGAATCCCCACTGCAGGGTGTTCCACAGTCGGCGCATTGCACCCTTTATACACGCAACCCTGAAACCACATGAATCACGCATATATAAGGTACATTCAACTTCTCTTAGAACACAGAACAGATTGCCGATGCCAAAACGCTGCATTTCATTTTACACCTACAGGGTGTGCTGCTGGGTTCGGACGAGACAATGTGGAGAATTATGCTTCACCGAAAGAATACTAGATGTGTAAACTTGCATGGAATCCATGTTTATCATTTTTTTCTTTTTTGGGACCGCACTACTTACAGATGGGACGACGGCATAGTGGTTTGCACATCTGCCTCTTGGCACTAAAAGAACAGGTTCGAATCCCGATCTGGTTTCCATGTTCTCCCAATGTCCGTATGGGCGTTCTCCGGTTTTCTTCCAGTCCATAAACATGGATTCAAGATGAATGGGCTGTTCTAAATTGCCCCTATATAGTGAGTGTGTTCCTAGCGATTGATTGGCACCCCCTCCTGGGAAGCATTCTCCCCTGCATAGGCATGGGACCCTCCCTTCCCCCCAGTATAGGATTAAACAGAAGAATACCTCACCTGAACATGGAGGTGATGATCTCCCAGTTAAGAGACAGTACCCCCATCCAAATACTGGGTACAGTCACAGCTTTCAGGAAGCTGTTGAACTCGTAATGGGTAAATGCTATAACAACCCAACAAAGAATACAGAACTGTTTCAGTCGTCCAGCCTTGTTATGGGTACAAGGTTAACGAGGACTCACCCGTTTTGGAGAACACACCCTTCTTGTCCCAGTCCACTTTCAGATCAAAGTAGAGAACGGTCCCATAGACAAGCAGTCCGTATACAAGGACCTCCAGCACCAGGGTGACCCCACCACACAGCCTCTGCAGAGGCGCTGCAATGGCCAAGAAATTAGGTTTGGGCTGAAATTTAGGGGATTTAAAAAAATACACGGTTTCTTTATTAATTACACTTATTAGTTCCACTCGCCATAAAGCTGCACTTTGGAGTTCTACAATCCCAATTCTGTAGTCCATTGGTTTGTAGTGTTCAGGTAATGTTTGTGGGGTTGCCGTGTATATATGTGTGTTGAACTAGAATCAGCAGCACAACTAAAGGTGTAATGGTGTAATACACAAAATTACAATTACAATTAGTTATTTAGCAGACGCTTTTATCCAAAGCGACTTACAGGTATCCCAACTTGGTTGGGATCAGAACACAGGGTTGAAACAGGACCCTGGAGCAATGAGGGTTAAGGGTCTTGCTCAAGGACCCACATTGGTAACTTCAGTGGAGCAGGGATTTGAACCCCCAACCCTTAGATTGACAGTCCAACACCCTACCCACTGAGCTACCTCTCCCCATCAGAATTAACATCAGAACACCATATTAAGATCAGTTATTAAATATTTATTATTGCAGATTTTGCATGGGAGCATAAAATGTAGATGTTCTTCACTAGATCGTGGATCACTTGTTTGTAATAAGTTTACACTGTATGACGGAATTTCATGCTATATACACTATAGTGCCAAAAGTATTTGCCCACCCATCTAAATGATCAGAATCAGGTGTTCCAATCACTTTCATGGCCGCATGTGTATAAAACCAAGCAGCTAGGCATGCAAACTGTTTTTACAAACATTTGGGAAAGAATGGCTTGCTCTCAGCAGCTTAGTGAATTCCAGCGTGGAACTGTAATAGGATGCCACTGTACAACAAATCCAGTCGTGAAATTTTCTCACTCCTAAATATTCCGCCGTCAACTGCCAGCTGTATTATAAAAAAAATGTAAGTGTTTGGGAACAACAGCAACTCAGCCACCAATTAGCTCAAGAACAGTGCGGAGAGAGCTTCAAGGAATGGGTTTCCATGTTTGAGCAGCTGCATGCAAGCCATACGGCACCAAGTGCAATGCAAAGCGTAAGATGCAGTGGTGTAAAGCACACTGCCACTGGACTCTAGAGCAGTAGAAACGTTTTTTGGCTTGACGAATTGCGCTCCTTCATCTAGCAATCTGAGGACGACTGGGTTTGGCGGTTGCCAGGAGAACGGTACTTGTCTGACTGCACTGTGTCAAATGTAAAGTTTGGTGGAGGGGGTATTATGATGTGGGGTTGTTTTTCATGAGATGGTCTTGGCCCCTTCGTTTCAGTGAAACTCTGAATGCTTCAGCATATAAGACATTTTGGACAATTCCATACTCCCAACTTTGTGGGAACAGTTTGGAGCTGGTCCCTTTCTCTTCCAACATGACTGTGCACCAGTACACAAAGCAAGGTCCATAGAGACATGGATGACAGATTCTGGTGTGGATGAACTTGACTGGCCTGCACAGAGTCCCAACCTTAACCCAATATAACATCTTTGTGATGAATTAGAGCTGAGACTGAGAGCCAGGCTTTCTTATCCACAAATAAGCTTCTGGAAGAACGAGCAAAAATTTCCCATAAATGCACCCCTAAACCTTGTGGACAACCTTCCCAGAAGAGTTTAAGCTGTTCTAGCTGCAAAGGGTGAACCAACCTCACATTGAACCCTATGGAACAGGAATGTCACTTGCACTCATATGTCAGTCAAGACAGATGAAAGAATCTTTTGGCAGGATAGTGTATATTTCTAAATTTTGATAGGTTGGAAAGTTTTAGAAAGTGTTTAATAGCAAGTGTTCATACAAGTGCAGAAAGGGTTTAAGGGTTCAAGATACAATGCGGGGTCTCTGGAACGTAACCCCCATGATGTGTGTGGGATTACACATTACATGCTCATCGCTGCAGTAATGGATTTGTTTCAGTCGTATTTCACATCTTAAGACAGCAGAGAACTATGCGTGTGCACACAATTTGACTAAACCTACTTTTTTTTGTGGGTTGGTGTTTTAAAGTAGAAGAAATCAATGATTTGGGTTGCAAGATTTTTTATAAGCACTTTTTAGGTTATTAAATGTGAAATTATAGCAGATTTTGTATGGGAGGACAGACGATGAAATGTACAGAGGTCCTCACTATATCGAGGATTACGCTTCCTTTTTTTAAATGTAATTTTTATGTAATTCTGTATCAGTTTTGTTGCATTGCGGGATTTTCACTTTATATGTAGCCAAATTTCCCTAAGTTCATGAGTTTAGAAAGGCTTTAATGTCAGTGTTTTATATGACAATAAAGTGTTTATATGAGTGTGGGAGTGGGTTTATTAAGAAAGCAACCACCAGTTTTCCAGCTCTGACCAGTGGCAGCCCCTCAAAATGACCACTAGGAGCAGGTTGACCAAGACTCAACAACTTTGAAACCTCATTACTCATTCCAAATGGATTAAACATATACAGTGTATATTTAGTGTCTATTATAATTAATCTGTGTTGATAGAGGGGCGGAGCTCAGATTAAGGTTGCGTTGGTAATCTGGGATTACAATTGGGGTGCTGAAATTCTGCTACACCAGTAAACCCTCTTGACTAGGTGACCTACAGGTTCTGCCCTGGTGATGCTGCTCTGGTTGGTTTTAATATTTTGGGGTAAACAAAGAACGAAGAACTGAACTAAACAAGCACAGTTCCATCATCCACGACGCCTCTGTGGATGTGGAAACCAGGTGGAAGTCAAGCCAGAAGAACTGACAAACGTACTTCTATGCGTTTTAGGGCTGCGTCTGCGAAGCCAGAAGTCGACATGTTGGTCGTCCAGCAGAGAGAGACACAAGGTGATTGTCAGCAGGTTAAAGAAGTTATAATTTCCTGACAAGATGATAAACACCTGCAGCAAGACCTGTTCTCACACACACACACACACACACACACACACACACACACACACACACACACACACAATTAACACACAAAACACAGTAAGACTAGTAGACTGTAAACCCCTCTTACCCACCTGCATGTAAAAGACCACCAGTCTGTGCCGGCGAATGGGACTGAAGAAGAGGAACGGCACGATGATCTCGATGACAAATGTGCCCACCACGCTGAGCTTCTGAAACCACACCGGCAGCTGGTGGGCAAACCAGGCCAGCGAGGTCGGAATGCACTGCGTCTCATAGTGATACGTCAGCGCTGTCACACAACACACAGCCAAAGGAATCAGTTTTCTTAAAGCGACGCTATGCAACAGCAGCTAAGCCACATCACAGATGCAGATCGGGCAGCTCAAGTTTACCAAAGCAAGAGACCCACTTTACATTAATGCAAACTAGTGAATTGTCATACTACCGAGATTTTGGAGCGTGTATTGAAAATCTGTACAAGTATTTACACAGTTTATGAGAATATAACAAATCACCATGGATCCCAGCAAAACGTGCATGTTGGCTCTGAAATTTAGCAAAATTTATACGGAAAACCTGAGGGGATGTGCTATTTTTTTAAGTAGTTATCACAAGTGATCATGACTTATTTGAGTGACATCATTTAACACTTGTTAGCAAAACCCTTGTTGACAAGCACAGCAGTCAGACATTTAGTGTAGTTTTTTGTACATTTCTTGTACTTCAGGAGTGTCTGCAAACCTTATAAAAGGTATGTATTTTGAAACGCAAAGCTTCAGCTCTCTCCATAGAGGTTCTATGGGATTGAGGTCAGGAGACTGGCTAGGCCATTCCATGACCTTGATATGCTTCTTATGGAGCCACTCCTTTGTTTCCTTAGCTGTATGTTTTGGGTCGTCGTTCTGCTGGAAGACCAATCCATGTTCTCACCCAGGATTTCGCAATACATGGCTCCGTTCATCCTCCTGTAGATGCGGTGAAGTTGACCTGTGCCCAAAACTTTCACCACCATGCTTTACGGTGGGGATGGTGTTCTTAGGATCATATTCTGTATTTTTCTTCCTTCAAACACAAAGTTGAGTTGAGGCCCAAGACCTCAATTTTGGTCTCATCTGACGACAGCACCTTCTCCCAGTCTCTCTCAGAGTCATTAATATGTTCATTGGGAAACTTAAGGTGGGCCTGGACGTGAGCCTTCTTGAGCAGAGGAACTTTGCGTGCGCTCTAGGATTTTAAACCATTACGTATTACCAATGGGTTTTTTGAAGATTACAGTCCCAGCTGCCTTAAGATCATTACCCAGCTCCTCCCATGTAGTTCTTGGCTGATTTTTAACCTTTCTCATGATCAGTGAGACTCGACAAAGTGATATCTTGCATGGAGCTCCAGGTCGAGGTCGATGGACAGTAAAGTTGTACTTCTTCCACTTTCAAAAAATTGCACCAACAGTTGTCACCTCCTCATCCTGCTTCTTACTTATGGCTTTATAGCCCATTCCAGCCTTGTGTTGGTCAACCATTATGTCTCAGACATCTTTAGACAGCTCTTTAGTCTTGCCCAGATGTTGGAGATGTTGGCATGTGGCCTTTTATACAGATGACACTTTGGGACAGGTGTCCCTCATGCAGGTAATGACTTGACTGAGATTAGGTTGTGTCAGTGGGCTGTGGGAGCCAACATTACTCATGGTTTTTAGGGGGTCAAATACTCATTTCCCTCAATGAAATAATTTTTTTTTAATTTAAATATGAAATTTTGTAGATTTCCTTTTTGTTATTCAATCTCTCACTGTTAAAATGCAGCTACTATACAAATCATAGACTGTTTAATTATTTGTCACAGTACGAACTTCCTCTTTAAAAACCTTTACCATAAAACTCTTTCGATCACAATCATTGCAATCTACTATAGAGTATGCAATGGTTGGACACAGAATGAATAGCGCGCACTTGTGCCCACACACGCACGCGCGCACACACAAAGTTCCAGTGTTTAAGGAACAGTTTTTAAGTCTGCAGCAACTTGAGCTTGGTTCCTTCTCCACTGACAAATCTCCACATATGGACAATACGTGCACTTCCACACCTCCTCTATGTCCACTCCTCTGGGCTCTCTCTGGCCTTTCCAGTACTCCAAGTAATGCCGAAGCTCCTCTCTTAATTTGACCTCATCAAATGAAAGCTCAACAGTTTTAATAAGACTACTGGAGCTCTGATGCAGATACTCCAGCTGAAGAACATCAATGCACGGCAGATCCGAGCAGCACATTGTAATGAGAAACGAATCCACCAGTTCACCAAATGTGGCTACCTTCAGTCCGACTTGCGCCGCGTGAGCGACAACTGCAGCCCCGAGAGCCTGGGATGCAGTAAGTTTGAGGTGTTCCAAGATGTGCTCTTTCTTTACCCCTCCTCTGACCAGACTGTCAAACAGCAGCTTATACAAGCGCACCTAACACAATGAACAAAAGACAAACAGACAAACTAGTAGACAATTTGCTTGGGTTTGTTTTGATAAGTAGATCAGAAATGTGTAACAGAATTTGGAATTAATTGTAAAACCGCTTTTTTTTCCTATCTAGTTTAACACACCTTAACATGCCACAGTGCAGCTGTAACCCGAGGTCGCATGTAAAAATGCTCTATACAACTAAAGCACAAGACAAAGCCAGCGCTCTGTGCGTCATCAGGAGGCTGACCACACCCCTCATAGTAGGAAAACAATCCATGGCTCCCCACAGCATTGTAAGAATTTTGCACTTTGGTCTGTGCCTGGAAGCTTTTGAATGCTGGGGTGCACCATAAAGCACCAAGAACTGTTTATACACGGCTAACCAAAACACTGAGCCTTTAAGAGGACACAGGTATAAAAAATAATAATAAAAAGAATGGGAAAAACTGACTGATGAGAACAGATGACGTCTCTATAGGATTATCTGTCTCATCTTTCCTTTTCGAAATTGAATTGCCAGGCTCTAAAAAAAAAAAAAATCGGTGAGATCTTAAATACATTTTAAAATGCTTTAAGTGTGAATTGCACCTGACATCAGATAGTAGTTAGCTTTCATTGGAGCCTTTTATTTAAATCATGACGACTTTCAAATTTAATTATTTTAATTGCATGTAATTGCAAAAACTATGAATTATCTCATCCCTAACCATGAGTTACAAAAATTCCACCAAACCCAAACTTACAACAACAGTGTGATAGTAAAAACTATGTCTATATATGTTACTGTGGATGTTAAAGAGTCTGAGATACAGGACATTTATTTGTTGGCACAGTGCAGCAGTGATTAGTCACATTGAATCATATAGATACAGATTTATGTTATGCTTTACTCACAGACCTAGTCCGTAATCCGTTAATACAGTTATATTTGTGAATTTATTTATATATTTATTGTTAGACTAGTCAACTAATCGAGAAAAATAATTGTTAGATTAATTACTAAAAAAATAGTTAGATACAGCCCTATTTGTGGTTTCATTTTGTTTCTACCTGAAAGTTGTGGCCCACAGTCTGAGAGGCACCTGGCAAAGAGTGCCGTGTACGAGTTTTCAGCTCCTTCAGCACCAGCTCCCCCTTCTGGTTGTAGCTCAGTTCATCAATGACTCCCATAAGATACACACCTTCAGCCACACCAAAGATTGGAAACTCACGAACACGCTGCCCTAAAACACAAATCACAACTTTTATTATTAGTCTTAATAATTAATAAATAACTGATTAATTAGTCTAAACCATAAAAAAATATTAAGGTCATTTTTACAGCAAAGTATGGTCTCAGATTATCTGAGAGTTTGGGTCTTAAAACAATATATGTTTCAAAAAACACATCCAGTTAATAAACACTTTTACATTACAAATGGAAATTCACATGAAAAATCAAGCAATGTTTTTACAAAATATATGATATCTATACATTTGATCTGTAACAAATGAAAACATTCAACTAGTCAGATCAGAATCTAAATAAATGGCTTTATTTAAGTATGTTACACGTACAATCAATTTGTCTTGGTGAGAGCTGTATATCAGCACTTTACCTAAAAATAAGCATTATAAAGTGTAGGTTGTATTTAACGCAGGAGTGTCCACTGTGGTGGCTCAGTGCTACAACTCTGGGGGGAAAAGCAGAGAAGCTAGAAAATAATATTTTTTAAAAAGTCTTAATGTTCCTGATGCAGACAGGTGTTCAAGTACAAGTGTAGTTATTTCTGATGTTTGTGGGAAGCGAATGCATTAATTTGTTGCACTTTCAAAATCAGAATACTTTACTAATCCCCGGAGGGAAATTGCAGTAGTTACAGAAGCCCCATTTTCAGTGTTTTAAGTATACAAATAAAGAATAAAGGATAAAAGTACTAATAATACTACTAATAATAAGATTAATAAGTCTAATTAGTCTAATCTGGTCTAATTTAAAAGTTTCAAATTTTTGAAGATTAGTAGCAAGGTTTAAATACAAAATATAACAAAAGTATTTCATGGAATAAATTTTATGCAACACTTGCAAAATCGCACTTAATATTAAATTAATATTAAATGTTATTTTTTTAACTCAGCAAGATTTAATAATTGTATATTTTGACTACTTTGTAATATTTATTTAGACCTTGTGATTCAATTGTAGTTGAATTATGGGATAGGCTCAGTGGAATGTGGATACTAACCCCTAACTTGTTTTCGATTCAATGGGTCATCCATGGAAATTCCTCCTACTACGTATTTTGAACCTAATAGTTTTTCCCCACACCTTTTTCTACTATATAGTAGTCAATTTCTGCCACAGACGGTTTTCGTCATCCTGCCACATCCATTGTGATGCACCAAGTACACCAGCAGTTAATCAGTAAACAATTATTAGGGGTTCAAGCTCAAAGTGTTATTGATCAGATATTTTTATTACTATTATTGTGATTTTTCTTGGGTAAAATGTGTTGGGCAGCCAAGAACGTAAGTCCTACAGACACCAAACTTGGAGGGTAGGTGTAACAGGTGTACATATTCTCAGATAAAAAAAAAATTCAACACCGATCGGCGTATAACTGGCTTCATAGTACAACGAAACGTTTTTAGGCCTATAACTTCTACCCAAAACTTTGGACCTATAAGCTACAGCAACTTCGTTTTCAGATAATCAGCCAAATTTGATAAACCTACTGTGTGTCCCCTGGGTGATATCAAAAAATTCTGATTATTAATTTCATTTAATTTAATAATTATCAAAAAATAGGACAGTCACTCTGTTATATACAAATTAATTCATGCTAATTGATTAATTATTTATAAAAACTCTTAAACTCCAAAACACTTCATTCAAAAATTCTACAACTTCACACAAACATTCAGCCAATGAATTAGGAAGCCGATTGAAATTTGGCGCACTTCTGTTGGTAACCTCTATGTCTAACTGGACTTTTTCAGGCTGGTATATCCAAATTCGGCCTTACATCATAGTTCTAATTAATTTATAGTCTCCATGGCGACGGGTTAGCTATTTTTTTTTTTTACATATCACAACACACACAACCAGGTTTAATCATCTTGTGGTGGGTCTGTCTCAGTGGATAAGGTGTCTTGAAATAAATGGCCGAAACATCCTGTGATTCTAAGGTACATAACTGATGCTGTATCGTTACGGTTGCATCATTACTCATCAGCTGACTGCAAGGAACCTTAAAAATTGTGGCGCAAAATCATTGGGATTGTAACACCCAGTCCTAAAAAGAAACTTTTAATAACAGATCCTGTGATCTTAACTCACTAAGATAAGTTCTGCACTGTAGGAGATTCATCTGTTCAACATACCTGCCTCTAACTTTGGGATCATGTGTAGCATGTTGATTATATTAACAGCCACAGAATCCTCACGGGATTTAATTGTAACTGGTACAACATCATGGACCTCCAATTCTGTGTGAACAGAAAAATATTTAATAGAACACCCAATAAACATGTAGAAATTTGAAGGTAAAAGAGAAGTGGTGCAAAATGCTGCTGTTCTGTTTCACCTCTTGCTAGATGAATGCTTGCTCCTGTCTGCACTTCAGTTCGCTGCTTGTCTTCTTGGTTGATTTGAGGATGTAGAAAGTCATACATAACCTGCACTTCACACCAGGTCTGCTTACACAGCAAGCTGACACTCAGGTGTTTCTTGAAGAAGAGCAGTTGAGGGATTTTGCTGTGAGGATTATGAAACCTGATTATTAGGATTCATGGAGGTTTTATTGTTATTTTCATCACATGTGT
>JAOUQT010069186.1:0-10320 GCA_025769995.1 Xyliphius kryptos
AAAAGAACACATCCTAGATCTAAATGAATAAAATATTTATTTAAAAGATATATTCAGTTGAAAATCTTTATGTAGTATATAGTGGAATGCATTGAGAACAAAATAACATAAAAATAAACAAAATGTAAATCAAAATTATTATCTCATGGAGGTCTGGAAGTTACATTGTGTTGTTTAAATGTTCCCTTTATTTTTTTGAGCAGTGTCCTTTTGACTTTTGTCCTTTTAAGATTTATTAATGCAAACTGTACATTTTAATAAAAGCTGATATGTTTAGACTATCACATTAGAAGGTCATTTTGCAGACGCTTTCATCCAAAGCGACTCACAAGGAAGTTTGGGGTCAGAAAAAGGGGTTAGGGGCCTTGCTTTAGGGCCCACATTGGTGAATTTGGTAAACTCTGGATGTGAACCCCCAACCAATAGAGGGTGGGCCATAAGTATGGATACACCCTGGTAAAATGGAAGTGGTTGCTGATATCATATTACCGTTTGGGGCATATTAGTACATGGGAGGGGGAAAACATTTGAGGCTCATGGCGGTCATCTGTAAGGCATTATTTTGGATTCAACCTTACTTTTTTCAATGGGAAGTGGGTAACAGATCAAACGCATAGAGAACTGCACAAGAAAAACGAAGCTGTGCTCATTTTTTAATGACACGTTTGTGACATGAGGCAATGACAGTTATTTAAAATGGTTTTGAATTAATTAAGATTCTCTGCAAGTTTGTAGTCTACATCTAACAGGAATGAAAAATGCTTCACAAACCTAAAGTAAGATTTAAATCCTGTATAGTGATAAATAAACGTATCACTTTTTTCTGTGCATTTGATTAACCTACTGCACTAAGCTCCACAGTAAGAAATAAGAACACATTAACCCCCACAAAGTGAATTTTATGTGCTATTTGGTTTAGAAAAGCATCCGCTATCCTAACTCACTGGAGCAAAGGATAAAAGATGACAAGAGATATATAAAGTGTCCTTGATTTTCTCATTTTGACTGGCAAGCACCGATTCCCACTTTATTCACCTGCCTTGCTCTCATTTTTCAGCGCGTGTGGATGAGCAGGAAATGTAATGAGCTCTCAAAACCATTCAGCACAAGATGATAGTTTAGTTTCTGGTTTATTTAAAATGTGTTTTTAGCTTTAATATTATTATGATGACATACGTCAGACATACGTCAGCAATGTGCAAACAAACTGTGTAACTGAGGGGAAAAAGGCTATTTTAAACGTATTTTAAGTAGGATCTGATTAGGTTGGTAATTTATGGTCGTTTACATTCCAGATCTATCTCCTGGGAAACTAGGCTTTATCACTGAAAGTGATTTTCTAAACTTACTGTAATTATATAAGTCTTCAAGAAAAACACATAACATCAACACTAAGAAAAAGAGTACTTTTTAAAATGGCTCCAAAATCCCGAAAGTAAGCAAAAAGTTAAAAACATCTCTGTATCTTGCGCTAAATCTTATACTAGGGTCACTTTGGAGGGGGGCAGGGTGCCAATCCATCGCTGAGCCTACACTCACTCACACGGACAGACACACACATTAAATACGGGCAATTTAGTGCAGCCATTTTACCTTGAATCCATGTGTTTGTACTGGTGGAAGAAATCGGAGACCTGAAAAAAAAAAAACACGGACATGAGGAGAACATTGAAACTCCACCCAGATCGGGATTACAACCTGGATGCCCAGAGCTGGGAGGCAGACTCCTTAGACTTCCACAAAGGATTTAAGTTTGGAATTGTTGAACATTTGCAGGGGAAAACCATCTTTGCTTGTGTGGCAGGGTGTAAAACCAAACTAAAACTTCAAAACAAAACTACTTTGGACATTAAAACAATTTAGTGCATATCACACCTACTGTAAAGCATGGTGTTGGAAGCATTATGTCATGAATGTAGTTCTTCTCAGTAGGGACTGCACACTTGATGGTACTGATATTGTTACATCAGTTTCTGTATGTTCTGCTCCACCGAGCATTTACACCCACACGCCCCTCTTCCCTATTCAGATAATTTCTTTGTATAGTTTGTGTGGCATTCTTTTGTTTTACAATTGCCCTAAAAAAAATGTTGGCATCCTTGATGCTTTTTCTGCTTTATCCTGCTTTAAGATGCCTCCCTTGCACATCTCTGGTTGTTTTGTGCAACTCAGCCGCCCTTAATACATCGGCCTTTGTGCTTTGTTTTAAGCTAACAGTGTTTGTGTTTACTCTGTGCAATATATTTGTATCAAAGGCTGCTACTTTACTTATGCACAATCCTGCGAGTGCTTCTACTCTCATTTAATGACAGATTTAAGATGAATGGCATTTGTTTAAAAAAAGTTAGTAGATTAAATTTTATGTCATTATCCAAATTATTTTCATAATGCATTTAATGTTGTAAACAGATTGCTGAAATTCAACCTAAACCCGATATCAGAATTGGCAGTGTGACATCAATTATAAACCAAACTGTATTTTATATGTTTAAAATCCAACAACAAAAAAATTACCATTAACCATGAACTCATATAAAAGGCCTTATCCTTATTACAAGTATTTCCAAATATGGTTTTGTTCCATGTTGCCGGAAAAACACCAGTCTGCTTTTCCCCCTTGTTAGCGTCTTTGCTGACTGCAGGGAGTTTATTATGCAGATTTTACAGCGCTGTGCCAATTACCCAGATCGGGTTCAGTACAGAAGCTTGTCGTGATGCTCTTGGCAGGTTGTATGAACCATTTTCTGCCAAAGTTCAATTTCTATTACACAGAGTTTGTGTGTTAAGCTCAGCTTTGTCAGAGAAACTTAATGAGAGGGTGAAAATCAGCCGGAAAATAATGAGCAATTGGTTAAAAAGGCTTGAATGTTCAGCTCTGAAACTTTGGTGCTGCTCGAAATGTTTAAAGAATTTAAAAAAAAAATACCACAATGCCAGTTGCAATTGCATCTTTGCCATTACACTGCAATATGTTCTGACAGGCCAAAAGCCAAAGTTTTTAAACATGAAAGGGAGCAGATATTCCTCAGGAATTTGTAATGTGTGCTGTAATTAGAGGAAATGAGGAGTTCAGTTTCCATCAGCATATTCTTTGATCTTTCACTCTTCTACATAAAGAAACAACCATCTGACATCAGCATTACAGAGCTCGCATGGTGCAGTGTCATCCTGCGGTTCAAGATCACCCAGTTCATCTAAGACTTTAAAACTTCCCAACTTTAAACTGTATTAAATTTAGAAGAGGAGGTTCAGATTCACAGGACATGAACCGTTTTTTGGCTTGGCATTCGTTAGATCGGGTGATCATCAAAAACTGTGCAACCCACAGTCAGCATAAGAACCTTACTTATTACAGTTCAATCCACCACCCACGGTAACACAGCACCACCATCTATTGAACTGGCAGGTTGCAGATCTGGCAGTGCTTTCATCCTCACAAAGCTCGCACTGTGTTAAAGGTGAAATTTAGGCTCTGGATAAGTTGCCAGTCTAGATGCATATTTAAACCTAAAGGAATAAAGTAGCCACAGTTGACTTGAGTTCTTTATACGATAAAAAACAAACTCTCAGAAGACAATCCACACAGACTTGGAGAGAACATGCAAACTCCAAACTCACAAATCTGAGTCACCAGAATTTTTATGTGCAAACAGTGGGGTCTGACCAGGTCAGTTATTGCCCAGCAGCTCTATTCTGGGATTCCTCATATTTCTGCCTACTGCCATCTACCAAAAACATGCTGTTCTCATTATCTTGCCGCTGAATGCTATACTACGGTCGTGAAGGGTGTTTCTCATACCCATCCAGTGGAAAATGTCTCGGTTGCTGGGCAGATACACTCAGAACAGGGTGCCAATCCATCACTGGGCACACACTCACTTACTCACACGCACACACAGACTATATAGGGGTAAATTAGATTACTGGATTACGGCCAATTCAACTTGATTCCATGTTTTTGAACAGTAGGATAATATCATAGAACCTGGAGAAAGCCATGTGGAAAAAAGGAGAACATGGAAAATCCACACAGATTAATATTCAACCCTGGATCGAACTAGCGCTGAAAGGGGAATGTGCTAAACACTTATTATCTTATGTTTATTCATGTACATAAGTGGGTCGTGGGGGGGAGGAAGTTTCGGCCACTGGGCAGATACACTCAGGAAAGGGTGCCAATTTATCGCTGGGCACACACTCACACGCACACGGACACATGCACACACATGCTATATCAAAATGATATAGTGATTCTAAACTGCCCCTATCTAACTGATTTAGATAGGGGCAGTGTAGAGCAACAATTCGTTTGGAATTCATGTTTTTGGACTTAGGGAGTAAAAAACCCGGAGAAAACCACGGGGACACATTGAGAACATTGAAACTCCACCCAGATTGAGATTCAAACCTGGATCCCCAGCACTGAAAGATGGATGCATTAACTACTACACACCACTACGCTGCCTTCAAAAACACTAGTTTATTTGGCACAGTTAAATTGCTTAATTTGATTGGAGGTTTAAGGCCGAACAGGCAACCCCACCCAAATGGCTAAATCTGTGATGACTGGTGACCCATAACAATTAGCAGCCAAAGAAGCCATTGGGTGTCAGGCTGACAAATCAAGCTTTTTGGCCTGGATTCCAGATGCATCTGCTTTTGTGGTACAGACTAAAATATTAAATAAATGGAAATTTGCAGCCTCGGCAAGTGAATGTCCTGATGCCATTCTAATGCCATCCTGATGCCAAAAGCACTAAGTACTTTTTACATCATCAAATCCTCTAATATTTAACATTTAATATAATCTGCATGCCAAAGATTTAAATAATGATCCCCCTTTCAGACATGATTTCTCGAAGAAGACAGAGGCAGGATAATTAAGGAGGAGATTGCAGAAATGCTTGATGGCTGTTATCACCAAACACGTCTATTTTTACCATCTAAGAAGAAGTGATATTTTAATAATTACTCTGGTTACAGTGATTAATGGATGCAGTGACTAATGAAAAGCGTTGAGAGGGAAATTAAAGACTTGAAATACCTTAACTTTTATTCAATTATGTTAATATGGAATGATAAATCATAGAGGTAAATGATATGCTTATTTTATTTATTAGGAAATTAATTTAATAGGAAATGGATAAATATCAAATGCATTTCATCAACCGTTAGCATTGCCCTAGAAACACTAATCATAATCTAACAACCAAAAATGTTCATCCACCAGCATCAGTAATCACTGATTCCAGCCTTTCCAATGGTACCTTTTTCTTTACAAAAGAATTCTTCACTTCATTATATTGTATATGTCAACTCTTTTCAAAATTGTCTTAAGGGGCAGCAGTATCAGAAGTTTTTGTTTTATGGTGAAACACCATTCGGATAAATACCATCAGCTGCGCTGTACTGGCATCGATCGCTTTTTGTGAGATTTTTACCAGTCTCGTAAAAAAAAACTGCTGTTGGCACAAACCTGCTTTTAATTTGTGGACTTTTTCCCACTCATTGAGTGCTGCATGGAGGGTAGTTAGCATGGTAACTTGCATGACACATTCTGACATTTCTCTCAACATTGTGCCTGTGTCACACTCCACTTCTTTCTAGAGCAGCTGTGCAAAACTTTGGCCAAGCCGAAGCCCTCAACACGCTTTGTGAGTATTAAAGCAATACTCACAAAACAGTGATATCAGACAGCAAGGTATAAATGTGCACGGGGAGAGAGGTAAAACAGAACTAAATACAAAACCAGCCCAATCACGAGCACACAGCAAACCAATAAACAGACGTAGTTAATTTACTTAATGGTGGACACAAACACAAAGCTAATTAACTAAATGATCGGGTGCCCTAGGCACCTGCGACAGCTTGTAAGTATCGCTATGGTGAGCGATTTTTGGAAAAGACTACGTGACTGTGACTATGTTACTATGTGGTCAATGCACTAGAAGATGACTAACACAAACTGTGCAACATGTTGAGGGGGTAAATATACCACCCTGCCAGTGTCAATGTGTAACGTTGAGTCACCAATGTAGCTCCCAAAACAGAGCAGAGGACAAGGGTTTTATTAAACAAAAACATTGTGCACAAAAACAGGCAAGCACAACATCGTTCATAGATGCTACGATCCAACAGCAGGTGAGGGCAAGAAGTGGACCTTAAATCAGCACCGGATGCAAAACCCACACATAGTATTGCGAATCACCACCCAATAGTACCTCACAATAGTACCTGGTCTGTGTTGGTTCTGCAGGGGTCCCTTTAAAACAGTTCCATGGAACATTTATGAAATGACTGTGTACCTTTTAAAATGGTTTCTCAAAGCTGGGCAATATTTTACAGCAATTATAAATCCTTGATTATAAATGATGTGGGGAAGCCATCTATCAGTCAAAACTGAATGAAATATCCAAGAAGTGTTCATTAGCAATGGTGCAATGAAATTGCCAACTATACATAATAATTGTTTATTCACCACGAGGCAGTTTGGAAATTGAGTCGTGGCTGCAGATTATTTGTCTTTTCTATTAGCAGCAGAAATACATCGAATTACAAAATACCAATATATGTAATGAGCGGCATAATAAACATTTTAGTACGGATCCCTTGGGAATTGAGAAGCTTTGAATGAGCAACAAAATATTCATCGGATTTCCTGGAAGCATCAGTTCGTAAACATGGCAGATGGTTTATTGGAAGCAGTCTGTGGGTCTAGGTGCAGGGTATTATACACCTGTGTTAATTAAAGTAATTTACTTTAATGATCTGGATAGGTGACTAAATACTTTTTGCAATATATTACCTAAATATAAATAAATAATTAATATTTGTATATATAATTGCATCCTGCCTATCCTGTCTATACTATAAATGTTAATGCTTATAGTACAGATTTGTACTGCAACTTGCACTGTCAACTTCACTTTATAAAATGCATATTTGCACAACCTAACTGGATTGGTTGATCACACAATACAATACAATACAATACCATACATTACACACTGATGTTGCTTAAATTTGTGTTTCTTTGGCTTTTTACACTCTATATTTTTTACTGTATATTTTTATGTTTATCTTTTATATTTTTAAGTAGGCAACCACAGATGATGGTTGCCTACCTTCCTACCTACGCATCTACCCACCCACCTACCATGTGTGTATATGTATATACAGCCATGTAAAAAATTGAGGGACCACTGCAAAATAATGAGTTTCTCTGATTTTACTCTTTAGTGTTATATGTTTGAGTAAAATGGACATTATTATTTTATTCTATAAACTTCTAAACACATATCTACAAAATTACAAGAAAATATATTGTATTTATTTGCAGAAAATGAGAAATAACTAATAATGAAAACATGCAGTGCTTTCAAACCTCAAATAAAGGAAAAAAACAAGTCCATATTTATTTAGAAACAACAATACTAAAGTTTTAACAGAAATCAATATCGGTGGAATAATCATGATTTTTAATCACAGCTTTCCTGTGTCTTGTCATGTTTTCCACCGATCTCACACTGCCTTTGGGTGATCTTATGCCAGTCCTGGCGCAAAAATCCAAGCAGCTTTGTTTGATGGCTTGTGACTATCCATCTTCCTCTTGATTACATTCCAGAGGTTTTTTAATGGGGTTCTGAAGCTTGGGCCAGCTATGACAGGGTCTTGATCTGGTGGTCCTTCATGAATGACCTAGCTGTGTGGCATGGAGCATTGTCCTGCTGAAAAAAACAGTCCTTAGATTTGGGTAACTCTGCCAGAAGGAAGCACGTGTTTGTCCAGGATAACTTTGTATGTGGCTTAATTCATACATCCTTCACAAAGATGAACCTGCCCAAATCCAGACTTGCTGAAGCATCCCCAGATTATCATGGATCCTCCACCAAATTTCACAGCGAGTTCAGGACACTATGGCTTGTATGCCTCTCCAGGTGTTTGTCTAACTATTAGACAAGCAGGTGTTGGGTAAAGCTGAAAATTGGACTCAGTCCTCTATGGTCTTTTGCAAACTTCAGCCTGGGTCTCATTTGCTTCTCATTGATGAACATTTTTTTTTTAGCTTTACATGACTTGAGCCCTCCCTCTAGGAGCCTGTTAAAAAACTGTTCTTGCACTTCACCTAATCTGCCATTTGCCATTCCTTTTGTAGGTCAATTGATTTCATCATGCGGTTGCTGATTGACATTTGAATACGATGATGGTCATTTCGCCCTCTGCCTTTGTTATCAAGAGAAAAATGTATAGTCACAAGACATCATTAAAAAAAACTGAACTGCTTGAATTTTTGCAACAAGTGGCAAGATATCACTGAACGCATGAAAGTTGAGATTAAAATTCATGGTTATTAATCATGTAGTTAAAACATTATTATTTTTGTTTCTAAATGAATATGAACTTTTGTTCTTTACATTATTTGAGGTCTGAAGGCAACGCATCTTTTTCATTATTT
The DNA here is from genome assembly GCA_025769995.1 of Xyliphius kryptos. Classification (NCBI taxonomy): domain Eukaryota; kingdom Metazoa; phylum Chordata; class Actinopteri; order Siluriformes; family Aspredinidae; genus Xyliphius; species Xyliphius kryptos. The sequence continues at coordinate 8,456 of JAOUQT010069186.1, forward strand.
TAACCATTTCTCATTTTCTGCTAATAAATACACATTTTTTGCTTGAAATTTGGAAGACATGCTGTCAGTAGTTTGAAGAATTTGAGAAACAATGTTCATTTTACTCAAACAGATATCTATGAAGAGTAAAATCAGAGAAACTGATTTTACTGCGGCAAGTTGGCTTAGTGGTTAACCAGCATGTTCCCCTCTCAGCGCTGCGGATTTCCGGTTTAAATCTCAATCTGGATGGAGTTTCCGTGTTCTTCCCGTGTCTCCTTGGGTTTTCCCTGGGTTCTCCAGTTTCCTCCCATAGCCCAAAATCAGGGATTCAAGTTAAATTGGTTGCTCTAAACTGCCCCTTTGGTTTGTGGGTAAGTGTGCCCAGTGATGAATTGGCACCCCATCCTGGTTGTATTTGCCCAATGCCCAAAACCTTCTCCCCTGGATGGGTACGGAGAATCCCCCATGAACCTCATGGAGGATTAAGTGGAAGATAATGAGTGAGTGAGTGAGTAAGTGATAATTTTGCAATGGTCTCTGAATTCTTTAACAGAGCTGTGTATTTGTGTGTGTATGTTTGTATTTTGTATATGTTTGAGTCTGAGTCTGAGTCTGAAACAAACACTGATCCTCGGTGAGACAGTGCCACTGGCTTTACATTCCTCTTCTCCCTCATGTTCTTCATCAGAAAGTGTCTGTCCCTTTTCAGCTATGATTTTCATTTTGCCATTTAGTTCTGCTCTGAGCCTTTGCAGGTACAGAACATTTAATATCATGCTTTGTGGATACAATAAGCATTAATACATCTAACACACTCACTCAATAACATAGCTCTGGTGTGGACATGAAGATAAAATGTGTTATCCTGAACCCTAACATTCATCTGTCTTGTGAAACATTAATCTCTTGATGGATTTTTTTATAAACCTTTTTTTTTGCACTTGTGATGCTGACGCCTAAATATTTCCTTTTCTGCGAAAGACTTTTGAAATTCTCCTGCACCGATCATATTCCTGTTTTGTGATCAACCCACTTCTTGCTATTATCCTGAGCCCTCTTGTATCGTCAGCCATCTCAGCCAAAGATTTAAATCCATCTCAGACAGCACAGATGAATGCCGGTTGTGTTTGTGCCCTTTCTGTTTGTATCTCTGCCATCCGTCATTGCCGCCTCACAGCTTTCTTCACATGATGCATTTGCATATCTCACCTCTGATGCATTTCTTTTTTTGCAGTCTCCAAGCAAAAACCATTTTGATAACACCCCCTGTAAAATAGCTTCCTGATGCTTAACACCTTCATGATAGTGACACATATAAAGGGGTATGGTGTTGATGACCAGATAAGATGAGGTGCTTTGCTTAATTTGTTTGTTGCTCAGACTGACATCTGTACCATTTGGTTTGGTGGGGTCACCTTATGAGGTTTTTACACGGCATGCTGGTAAAACATGAAATATACCACACATAGTGTTAAACATTGCCTCAGGTGGTTGTGACGTGACCTCCACACACCAAACATACCTGAGACGTTTTAATACAGAATTGTATCAGAAACATTTGCTACCTGCTACAGTTAAGTCTTATTTTAATGTATGTCACATTCAAACTGCTAATGCTGGTAGGCAGGTCAGTGGAATTGAATGGCGTATTTGTTACCATTTGTTACTGACTTATTTGAACACCTAAAAGCAAACTTAGGAGAGGGAATTGAAATTGCAGCTAACTGAACAACTCAAAAGTAAAAGCTGCCACTGTAGCATCATTCCAGGTGAGTCGTACTATAGTAAAGCAATGTTTTTAAATGGTGTAAGAAGCTCGGCGCTTCTTCCCTGTTTTGTTCAGTTAATTAACTCCCATTTGTGTTTAATTAGTTAATTAACTG
>JAOUQT010069204.1:0-10320 GCA_025769995.1 Xyliphius kryptos
AGATCTAAATATTATTCAGCCACTTTGGGGGGTTTTGGAGGAGCGAGTCAGGAAACGTTCTCCTCCACCAGCATCACATAGTGACCTGACCACCATCCTGCAAGAAGAATGGCTTACAATCCCTCAAGTGCAGGACTTGTAGATGTCACTCCCAAGACGAATTGACGCTGTATTGGCCGCAAAAGAAGGCGCTACACCATACGAATCAATGATTGTGCTTTAGAACCACGTGTTGTAGACCACAACATATATATTTTATTTCACAAGCTGTGCACAACCCACTCAGAACATCCTACCAGTTAAAAAACGCTGGTCTTGGTCTGTCTGGTAGTTAAGTCCTTGAGAGCGCATTATCATTTACATCGACCTTAATGCAGCACCCATGGTGCAGTGTGATAGACAATGGCTTGAAACCTTAATTTAAGGTATCTGGAATTCAGGACCACACACTGCAGTGGTTTTACATCAATGTAACAACCGCATGAGGGACCTGATAGCATGCATGCATCATCATCTACCCAGCGCTCTGAGTGCTGCCCTGTTGCCCTCCTATATTTTGATGTGTGTGTTACATCCTAAATAAAAGTCCTGCTTAATAAATGCATGTTGGATTCTCTTCCTATAGACTAAAACACTCCCTACTTAAAATGTAACCCGTGTAAGCGTCAATGTAAAGGTGATTCATTACTCCGGTACTTCTGGCAGTACTAAAACAGAACTGTTTGTATTTTACGACCTGAAGAATTATATTGAATGCAGACAAACCATCTCAGTGCTGATGAGCCCACAGAGTGGAAACAGGAAGCAGCTACACTAAAAGGTTTATCATTTATCTCTCTCTCAATAAGATCAAGGGCCAAAACATACAGGGAGGTATAGTGTGACTGCAAAATACATCTCTTCATTTCACTAACACTACACTGTGTTCCAAATTATTATGCAAAAATTGTTTAGGAGTGATGAGGTAGGAACGTTTTTGTTCGTCAGTTTGTCATTGATGGTGATGTGTGTCAGGGCTCTTTATATCACAATTGCAGAAATCTTTGCTAATTAGTTTGGTGGGTGTGGCCAATTAAAGGCAAGAATATGTAAGAAGGCTGACCACATTATTAAGCGGCTACATTTTCAGCCAAACTGGGAAAGAAAAAAGATGTCGGCTGCTGAGAAGCAACAAATTGTGGAGTGTTTAGGTCGAGGCATGACCACAATCAACATCGCCCAGACACTTTATCGTAATCACCGCACAATCAAGAAGTATGTCGCTGATTCAGAGCACACACACGTGTGTGCTGATAAGGGAAAATTTAGGACTCTTTCCAACAGGCTATAATGTCAGGTTCAAAAAGCAGCTGCAAAAATGCCTCGTCATAGCAGCAGACAAGTTTTTGACGCTGCTGGTGCCTCCAACGTCCCCCAAACAACAAGATGCAGGGTGCTTTAGAGATTTGCAGCTGTGCGTAAGCCTCCTGTCGAACCTCCTCTATCCACTGCACACAAGCAGAAACGTCTCCAGTGGGCCAAACGATACAAGAAGACTGCGCTACGGTGGAGAACTTGATAATGTGACAGATAAAAGCAATTGTTTTTGAATAAGTGATGGCTTTTGGATTTTATTAATTTAAAATGAATTATAGAGTGAAGTATGAGTTCAAAATCTGGAGGGAATATAGAGTGAGTTGTGACTACCATGTCCACGATGCTGCTTTTTTTCCTAAATTTATCAGTAGGTTTTCCAAGGATGCGACAAGGAATGAGCCAAGTTTCAGCTCTGTAGGTCTGATTCACGAAGACTCCAATCCATCTGCAGTGTTGCATTCAATAGTGAACAAACAATCAAATATGGAAAAGCAAGAACCAAGGGTTCTGTTTGTTTTTCCATGGGCATGGTGGGTAATCACGGTACCAAGTTTCAGGGGGAAAACCCCAGTGTGAAAATGGAGGGGTCTAGGGTTTGATTTTGATTGAATTAACCATTGAATTTATATAACTGAGAAGCAGTGAATTTTTGATAGGACACAATGGGAACCAAGTTTCAGATCTGTAGCTACTTGGGAAGACCCCAATGTAACCATGGAGGGGTCTTGCGTTTGATGGCAATATTGATGGCATATAACGAACCATCAAATTTAGGAAGGTGAGAAATACTTTGTTTTTTCAGTAAAATGATGTAATGGGTGGCACGGTGGCTTAGTGGTTAGCACGTTCTCCTCTCAGCGCTGGGGATTCCTGGTTTGACTCCTGATCTGGGTGCGTTCCATGTTCTCCCCGTGTTCATGTGAGTTTTCTACAGGTTCTCCCATCAAAACATGGATTCCAGGTAAAATGGATGCTCTAAATAGTGTGTGCTTGTGTATGAGTGAGTGTGTGGTATTAGTGGTTAGGGCGTTGGACTATCAGAAGGTTGGAGGTTTAAATCCCCGGTCCACTGAAGTTACCAATGGGGGGTCCTTGAGGAAGATCCCTAACCCTTATTGCTCCAGGGTGCTGTATCAACCCAGGGTGCTGACACCAAGCACGTTGAGATACTTGTAAGTCGCTTTGAATAAAAGCGTCTGATAAATAACGGCACCAATCCCCGGGGCGCCAATCTCCAGCAATCGATTGGCGCTCTGTTCTGGGTGCATTGGGAACCCCACCGTGACTCTAGTAGAAGGATATGCAGAAGATAATGGATGGCTGATTGATGGGCAGTCACATTAAAAGTCTTTGCCTCAGAATATAAGCACACATCAATAATTATGCTTGAAATGTTCTACATAGCCGTTCACACTGCGTAATCGCTGTGGTTTATATATAAAGTACCTATTATTATTCACATGTACCATAAAGCCTGGTCCATTCCTGTCCCAGCTCACTATTATCGCTGGTGGCAGCAGTACGGCGAGAAGAAAGTGTCCAATTTGACAGCTGTCTTCCCAACCCCACCTCTGGCTGCAACCAGCTACTCTCTCACTTGACAGTCAAGACAAGCTGCAGTTCATCTCAAGCACAGTTATAAGGTGTTTTAAGGTTTCTCAGGTGTTATGTGCCAACTCAAGTCAGTTTAATAAAGAAAAGCAATGCAAATGCCAAGCTATTTAAAAACGTCTTCTAATTTTAGCATTGATGGCGTCTCGTCGTACCCCTGTCAGGATGTTTTATGGTACAACCGGTCTGAACTGGATTCTACAGACCCAGCCGGCTGTGTTTGAGAGACAATTTCTTCTTTAGTGAGCGAATTCGTGCTGTCTTCACTCAACATCTTTAAACAACTTGTCCACACAGCCCAAAACTTCCAGCCCGAGCAGAGTGTGTAGACCAATTACAGCAGGTGATGTGTACAGTCCCTGGGCTCCTTTTTCCTGAATGACATTTCATTTACTTTATTAACGGAGATCTTAAACGCAGAATAAGTAGCTATTTTATCATCAAACATTAGCTTTAGCAATTATATAATACATTGCTTTATCCCGCCCGGCACGGTGGCTTTACGGTTTGCATGTTCGCCTCTCAGCGCTGGTTTGAACTCCAATCTGGGTGGAGTTTCCATGTTCTCCCTGTGTCCAAAAACATGGATTCAAGGTAAATCGGATGACATGCTGATGTCCTCCTAATCCGAGACCATCTCTGCAATAGGGGGTGTGGTCAAAGCATGTACACTAGTGAGGTCATGAAGGAGGTGCTGTAATACTTTTGGAAACAAATACTTGTGCAATATGAAAATGAATATTAATCCAAGATCATATCTATCTTTTTAAAACCCCAATCCCTCACTGACTTCACCAATTCTTCTACTTCCCAAATTTTCCACAAGGCTGAAACTTGGCATTGTGATTCCCGTTCATGTCGAGGGTAGCAGAGGGCTTGGTGGTTGGCATGTTGGCCTTTCAGCATCAGGGATTCCCGATTCGAATCCCGATCTGGGTGACATTTTCATATCCTCCCCATGTCCGTGTGGCTATTCTCCTGGTTCTCCGGAGGTTTCCTCCCACAGTCCAAAAACATGGATTCAAGGTAAATTGGATGACATGTTAATTTCCTAATCCTAATCTGAGACCCTCTTTGCAATAGGGGGCGTGGTCAAAGCATGTACACAGTGATGTCATGAAGGTGGTGCTGTAAAAGTCCAAAAACATGGATTTAAGGTTAATTGAATGACATGCTGATGTCCTCCTATTCCGAGACCTTTTTCTGCAATAGGGGGCGGGGTCAAAGCATGTACACCAGTGATAGCATGTTGGCCTTTCAGTATCAGGGATTCCCAATTCGAATCCCGATCTGGGTGGCATTTCCATGTCCTCCCCATGTCCCTGTGGCTTCCTGGTTCTCCGGAGGTTTCCTCCCCCAGTCCCAAAACATGGATTTAAGGTGAATCGGCTGCTGTATATTTTTCCCAGTCTGTGAGTCCCAAGCTGGTAGAGGGTGAATCAGGAAGTGTGAAGGGTGAATCAACCATCTTAAAACACTTGGCAAAGTCTAATATGAGAGTTCATCGCTGTGGCACCCCCTGAATAATAAAGGTTAAGTCGTAGGCTTGTGGTTAAGGAATCAGCCTTGCAACCTGAAGGTCGCCGGTTCGATTCCCAGTCCCACCGAGTACGATGGCTCCGGTCACTTGTGCTCACTTCACTCAGTGTGTGTTTGTGGGTCACTGCACGGATGGGTTAAATGTGGAGGACAGATTCCTCTGCGTTTTTTGTTTGGCTTGGTTGTGTAAAGTTCTTGGCATCTTGGCACATTTTGTTTAAATAAACTTCACCACAAATGAAGTCACTTCAAAGAAAAGTTTCTGCTATATGACTTTATAAATTAGCTGAACTAGATGACAGACCTAAATTAACATCTAGAGCTTTATTTCATTTTCATGACCCTTTTTTTATTACAGGGAGACAAACTGAATGCCAAAATGCTCGATGTTGCAAAACAATGGTGTTCAGTGACCAGTTAGCTTTAGCTTTGGATCTACTTACGATCGATTTTCATTTATTCCTGAAGAGGATCCTGTAAAATCGGAGGCTTTTCCCAGTCACTGATTACATCTTTGGATAAATGTAGATTTAGTTTCGTCATGGATAATTTCATTCCATAATTTAATTCCATTATTGGATTATACATGCAGATCCTGATAAGCTGGGTTTCTTGTTACAATGATGACTCAAAGTTAATCAGAGGGTCACGACACATTGCTTGGACTCCATGGAAGTGGTTTCTTTCGAACCTGTTTAGCGAGAGTTCATCAGGGTAACTGTAACGCGGGGGCCCTCGGGGGGAGTGGCGGAGCCGCGGCGCTGATCAGGGTTGATTAGCGTACCTGAAGCGGCTTTGCGTAATGACTGTGTGTCGCCTTATGAGCGGGTCAGTCACACGCCGCGGGGAGAGAGACCGACCACGAAGCGGGTGGGGCGGAGGACTCAGCACGGCTACAGAAATAACTGTAAGCGCTCTGCATGCTGCATGTCGTCGTGTTGGTCACTAAATAAAACCAGTTCTGTGTGGTCAACTCCTGTCTCCGGTCCTTGTCCTTTCCCCCCCATGACACTGGTGCCGAAACCTGGGATGGCTGAGGATGCACGTGGCAGAGGACGTCACCTGCGAGCTGCATGGGCATGTTGTCCAGTGAGGACTCACGCCATGGCCCAGGGCGATGGCACGGGGAGGCGTGGAAAGCACCTGCCTTTGGGAACCTGCCGCTTTTGTGTGGCCATAGGCACGGGATTGCGGAAGAGCCTATGTGGACTGGGATGGCACGCAAGTGGCCCTACGCTGGAGAGATGGATTTTTAGGATTCTGTTTTTAGAACTGTAAACGCTTAGGATTCTGTATGTCGTAGTTTTGGGTCACTAAATAAAACCAGTTCTGTGTGGTCAACTCCTGTCTCCGGTCCTCGTCCTTTCCACCCCACGACACTGGTGCCGAAACCCGGGATGGATGAGGACGCACGTGGCAGAAGACGTCACCTGCAAGCTGCATGTTCTGCAGTGGGGGCGCTGTCGCTGAGTGCGAAGCAGAGGTGGGCGGGGCAAGCGGAGGTTCCAGCCGCTGTTGATGGAGCAGAGAGATGCCGGGTGGCATCGCTCATTACGGCGAAACGGGGAGGCGCGGAAGGCACCTGTTGCCAAAGAAACCTCAATCAGACTCACTCCCTCTCTCCACGGCAGCTTGTGCGCACAGTTTCCTCCCCCCCCAAACAAGTCTGGCTGCGACGGCATCCAGAAACAGCAGTGGGGGATGTGGGAAGTGTAACGCGGTGGCGCTGGGGGGCGTGACCGAGCCGAGGCACTGATCAGGGTTGATTAGCGCACCTGAAGCGGCTTTGCCTAATGAGCGTGTGCCGCCTTATAAGCTGGTCAGTCACACGCCGTGGGAAGAGAAACCGACCACGGAGCTGGTGGGACAGAGGACTCAGCACGAAAGAACTGTAAACACTCAGGATTCTGTATGTCGTCGTGTTGGGTCGCCAAATAAAACCAGTTCTGTGTGATAATCTCCTGTCTCCGGTCCTCGTCCTTTCCACCCCGCGGCAGTAGCGCTATGCTAACTTACTGACATTAGTGATTGAACTGTCTGGTTGTTCCTAATTATAGTTAAGTCCATCAAATTATATTGATTAAAGTCTGGTAGGTATGTTTGGTCTTTGTGTCCTTTGACAGATCTTTAATTCAGTGAAAAATGACAACAGTGGCATGTTGGTGTCTAGTCTGCTTTAAAACTTCAGCTGCTCCTCCAAACCCCCCATATGAAGGTCACAGTCACTGGCTCCATGACAAGCTGTTGAAGGAAATAACAGAATGCATCCACAAGTCTGTTAACAACATCCTCCGCAATTCAAGGTCTCCGACTCTATAGATACTTCACCGCTGAGGCCAGACGTGTTCAGACGTACAGTCAGAGGTTTTTATTAAAGTGTGCTGTTGGATCTGACTGAATCTGTTGAAAGACAGAATCAAGTAGGCAAAAGAAAAAAGAGCAGACAGCACGAGTAGCTGTTTGAATGGCAGAGGAAGGGCTGGAACACTCCATGTGATTCTATTGAAGTTGGGTACAGAGACTTGTTGGCTGCTTGCTGTGCGAAGTCTTCACTGCACCGGGTAACGCGAGAGCAACAAGGGGCAGTTATAAAAGTTGCAGAGAAAACCTCCAGTCAACACCGAATCAAGTGGAATGATCCATGGACCACATGTTGAGTTACAAGTCAGGAACTGGTCAACTTTTGCCGGTTCAGCGAAACACAAGAAACTTTAACACACCGCGGCGAGCTCTGGTGATGTAACAGATGTTTGGCTGCAGCATGTTACAGATTACCTGAATTATAATAATAATCCTTTCATAGGTGAACATGATGAGTGGAATAAAGTAGAACTGAAGAATTTTGGAAATAAGTACAAATTTTATTGCTTTAATAGGTTTGGGAACACGTTTTATGAATGCGGTATTCATAATGCATTATAACACGAGTCATAAGCCTTTGTTAATGTACATCTGTATTCATAATCATAGATAAAAAATGTTATGCAGTCTGACAGCTTTATAACACAAAGTAACAAAATGCATTATATGTTTTATTTGGATGTTTAACAGTTCAAATGTATCATATTATAATGCATTATGTCACTTTGTGTTATAAAGCCTTATGGCATGTTCTTTTAACACTTAATGAGCTTTTTAGAACAAGTATTATAATGCATTATGAATACTTCACAAAGTTTTCATAATACTTTATAACATGTGTCATAAGCTTTTGTTAATGTACATAGATGTACATGTCCATATTTATTAAGGGTTAAAAAAAAAACATACCATAAGGCTTTATAACACAAAGTGACAATGCATTATAATATGATTTTTTGGATGTTTAAAAGTGGATTAACAGTTCAAATATATCATTTACAATACATTATGTCACTTTGGCATGTTCTTATAACCCTTAATAGGTGTAGTTATGCACATCTATGGACATTAACAAAGGTTTATGACTAGTATTATAAAGCATTATGAATACTTCACAAAGCTTTATAAAGTATTAATAACACTTTATAACGTCATAAGCCTTTGTTAATGTGCATAGATGTTCATAATCAGTCATAAATTGTTAGAACAGTCTGACATAAAGCTTCAAAACACAGTGACATTATTTATAATGCATTATATAAAGCCTAATGGCATGTTCTTTTAACCCTTAATAAGTGTAGTTATGTACATCTAGGAACATTATTAAAGGTTTATAACAAGTATTATAAAGCATTATAAATACTTTATAAAGCTTTCTAAATGTTTTTATAATGCATTATGATCACCAGATTCAGGTAAAATGTTACCATAGTTTTTTTTTTTTTTTTTGTAAAGCATAATATAATTGCATTCTATCTTTTTATCTTATAACCTTTTACAGAGCTTATTAACCAGTCCTCTTCACATTTGAACTGTTATAAACTTGTAACATAAATCTGAAAGCAGAATTGCAGTTTAATTCTCTAATTTTCGTCCTTTAAAATTCCCTTTCTTTTATTTTAAATTTTCAAAATTTGATCATTAAAAGTTTGCCAAAATGCTCATAAATAGTGTTGCCTTATCCACCATGCACCCCTGATCTGACCCCCAGGCCTCCATCTCTTTGGGCTTTTATTTTAGAAACAGAACAAGAGCTGATCCAGGCAGGGAATGTTGTTTTAATGTATAGAGCGGACACGTTTTGGAGAAAAAAGTTGAATGTGTCATAACAACTATAAATGAATATATTGTGAATAAAATGCAGTTGTGTGTGTGGCTAAAGGAATTTCGTCATAAATAAAACAAACGTAACTATAACTATGTTCTTTTAATCAAGTTAAAGGGCAGAGGTTTAACTAAATAATAATAAAATAAATAAAAAGTACAGCAGAGCACAAGGAGGAGATGAAGAGAGCGAGAGAAAGAGACTGACAAAGATTTGCTGAATGTGTAATTAAAGGAGTGCACAAAGGAGTCTTTAGAGCTAAAGAAGCCTTCTGGCAAGATATTCAAACACTGTGTGTGTGAGAGAGAGGGAGAGAAACAGAGATAGAAGCATAAAGAAAAGGCAAAAAGGCATAAAGAAGTGAGTAAACATTGTTGACGTCGATCACAATTTCCGAAATGCTTTTTCTCGGATATAATTAGGGTTCTAATGACCTGCAGCAGTGAGACACATTTTAGACCCGATCCCTTTGTAGTGTGCACTTCTGATGCCGTTTAGTTCTTCACTAGTGAGGATATTCTCAGGTAACAAGCGGCGGAAGATCCAACAGGAGAAGAAATAATTACATGTGGAAAAAAGCACTTGGTTCAGCGAGGAATAAAGACAAGGCAGTGGTATTAAAGCCGCACCCTCATCACCGAATAATGATCTCCCGCCTTCAAGGATGAGAACAAGTTGCTTCAAAGCTGCGCAATTGAAATAAACTGATCAAAATCAACGTTTCTCAATTTGAGTTTGAATGTTATTTTAGCTAAAAGTAAACTGCTAAAAACCCATGAAAGTCTTTTTATGCAGCTGAACCTGCAGAATAATTAGACAGAACATCTGAATGCACGGGTCCACCATCTCCGTTTGCTGTTGGTGCGACGATGGCGTGACCGGATAATGAGAAATGAATAGGAAGCAGTTGATGTGCTCGCACTGATAATGTACAATTGAAATGTAGAAAATGGCAGCGTTCCGCACCCGTCAGAGGAGAGGTTTCACACTGACGCAGAGACAGAAAATAAAAAGAGATTTACTAAATGAATCAGAGTGAGCTGTCTGCCAACAGATAAGCTTCTTCATTATTCCTGGTAATAATAATATATCAATGCTTAAAATTAAAGAGCTGCAGGCTGTTTGTTTTTTAAATACCCAACATCGCTTCTGATTACAGAGATGTCATCCTGATTCGGCAGACACTGACAATTACACAACTACACACACATCCATACATAGACTCACACACATGTACACTGCTCAAAAAAAAATAAAGGAACCGTTAAAAGAACACATCCTGGATCTTAATGAATACAATATTTCAGTTGAAAAATGATCTCATGGAGGTCTGGATTTGGAATCCCACTCCAAATCAAATGACCGGCTGATCCAACTTCCGTGGAAATTCCTCTGGACAAGTTCAAATGAGGGTCAGTAGTGTGTGTGTGTCCTCCACGTGCTTGTATGACCTTCCTACAACACCTGGACATGCTATTGATGAGGCGGCGAATGTCTCCTGTCTCCTGGTGTACTGGCCGGTCTCCTGGTATCTGCTCCAGCAAACCTTCTTGGCATTGATGTGCCATCCTGAATTAGCTGCACTACCTGAGCAACTTGTGTGGGTTGTAGACACCGCCTCATGCTAC
>JAOUQT010069213.1:0-10320 GCA_025769995.1 Xyliphius kryptos
TATCTGCAGCTCACTGTTTCAGGTTCATTTCACACTCATAAAACACACAAACTAACACAGAGTAGTCCGAGTAATAAGTCCAAGTTTGTGTGTTTTCAGTAACACTGCCATCTCCTGGTGTTATGCAGAATGCAGCAGCTCCCACGGTCAATAAAATACTTTATTATTTCATATCAAATCAAGTCAAATCAAGTTTCTGCTGGAAGTAACGGAAGTAACGGCTGGAAGTATGATGTTCTTTCAACCCCACAAAATCTTGGCCAGTGTGTAGGCGAAGACCCTTGTTGGATTTCAAACGCCTTGAGATGAATGTGTTACCAAGTAGTGGTAGTAACAAGGTGGTTGGGTTTGTGTGTAAGAAGCCAGGAACGTCTGAAGGCAGAAAATGTTGGTCTGTGGGGTGAAGTGCGTGATTGGAAATTGGTGGCAGATGTAGGTAAGAAGCTACATGTCCCAGAGTGCATTGCGTAACTACATTAAGGACAGTGTAGTTACAGGATGCAGTATAGGAAGCATTTGAAAGGAAGAAACTAAAGTACACAGACCATTAGTTGGTGAGAATCTTACCTTGGGTAAATAAAGTAATGTATTTGCTTGCTCACTACTTCAAAAATAAAACAGCAACTGAGCATGCGTTAACAGTGCCAGCCTGGTTCGTACAGCCTTAGTCACCAGGAAGGCTATTTGGTAGTCACGGTTGTGGATGGTGGGTAGGTGGGTGGGTTTTTAATGTTAGGGCTGCAAATCTGGCTTGGAGGGGGAGGTCTGACATGACAGACTTCACCATTGAGCCTTCTTGAAGTGTCATGGGCCTAATTTAGCAAAACAATGATGAGAGGAGGTTCGTACGTGATGACTCTAGATATGAGCTCAGCAATGCAGCTGTTGAGAATCCAGTGAATTGGGATTGGTGTTGTTGAATGGATAAAGGTAGATAAGTTTAGGATGTTGTGATGGCAGACAGAGAGAGAGTAGAGTAGGCACTATGTAAAGCCTTAATGGATTGGCATAGGATACATTAAATTTTTTCCTGTGTATTTTTACAATTACTATTTATGCTACCTAGTGACTGCTGTGCATAGGGCAGCTGACAACAAGGGAAAGTCCATGTGGCAGCTTGGAGAGACAGCTGATGTAGGGAAATAGACTCTAGTGGGGCTGACATGGGCTAGCACCCCATAGCAGTGGCAGCATTGGAAAGTTATATAACCATATGCATGCAACCAATAATGGCTACAATGAGACAAGCTATAGCAATACCCCTGGATTCTGCAAGTCTGGGGGTGGAAGATGACTCAACAAATGACTACATGGCTATAGACATTGGAACAGACTTAACTATGAGAAATGGGATAAACATAGAGGCAAATAGAGTGAGATGGGAAAGACTTTATTTTTTGTGCGGCTGGAATAAGGTGACATCTGTGAGAGGACTAAGGATTCATCAAGGAAGAAAAAGGTGCTTGGATGAAGGTGTACATAGGTTCTGCATTGAACAATCAATCTCCCTTCAGGAGAGGCCAGTGAAGACTTTAGGTAGGTTGTATAATGTAGTGCTGAAGGATGCAGAGCAAGTTGTGGGCCTTAAGGCCGAGTTGGTGCAAGCCCTTGATAGCATTGACAGGTCATGTTTGCCAAGAAAATTTAAACTGTGTTCAGTTTGGTCTATTGCCTCACATAAGATGGCCACTAACAGTTTATGATTTCCCAATCTTGTAGGTAGAGAGGATGGAAAGGGTTCAGTACTCATCTGGGATAAAAGGTTTTCTGTAAAACTGCTTTGGGACAATGCCCAAAATTGAATTGAATTTAAGTGAACTAGACAATAAGGAAGTACAGGTAGAAATGAGCTTATTCAAACTTAGTACAGGTAGCAATGAGCTCATTCGAACTTAGTGCAGGTAGCTAGGAGCTCATTTAAACTTAGGGATATAGTTGGTCAGGTGCAATGTGGATGGTTAGGCCTTGGGTCAGGAACGTTTTTAGTAAGGACACATCACCAGTGAGAAGGAAAATGATAACTAGTTTTATTCGTGAGCAGGAAGAGGGGGCTAAAGTGTTGTTAAAAGGTCTGGGCACCCCTGATGATTTTCCTTTATAAATCATTGGTTGTTGTTATCAGTAATTTCAGTTAAATATATCATATATCAGACAAACACAGTGATATTCAAGAAGTGAAATGAAGTTTATATAATTTACAGAAAAATGTGCAATAATTATTCAAACAAAATTAGGCAGGTGCATCAATTTGCGCATGCTTGGCATTTTACTGATTTTGGAATAAGGTGCTGTGGAATGATGAAACTAAAATTGAGTAATTTGGACAGTATGCTTGGCAGAAAAAGAACACAGCATTCCAAAACACTTGCTACCCACAGTAAAATTGGTGTCAGTTCCATTATGCTGTGGGGCTGTGTGGTCAGTACAGGTACTGGAAATCTTATTAAACGGCAACAAGACAACGACCCTAAATTCTGCTTGTCTGCTATATGAGATATTTCCCTGAAATTTCTGATCACAACAACCAATGATTTATAAAGAATCAAAATAAAAAAAATATTAAATTAATAGTTTTAGCAAAAGCCTTGAGGTAAATGCGTTACTAAGTAGTGGTAGTAACAAGGTGGTTGGGTTTTTGCATAGGGGGAAAGTAGCCAGGAATGCTGGCAGGCAGAAAATGTTGGTATGTGGGGTGAAGTGTGTGATTGGAAATTGTTGGAAGATGTAGGTAAGAAGCTACATGTCCCAGGGTGCATTGCAGTAACTACACTAAGACATGGTATTGTATTCTGAATGTAAACTTCTTAGGGTTATAAAATCTTATCGGGTAGACAGTTCCAATTGAGGATGCAGTACAGGATGCATTTGAGAGGAAGAAACTGAAGTACACGGACCTTACAGCTGAAGTGAGAGAGTGAGGGTGGCAGGCTCATGTAAGACCAGTGATTTCCATTAGGATTTTAGCCAAGTCTACTACATCCTTACTTGTGCATTTCAGCATCAGGTGCCATAAACTAAGGGCAACGGTGAAGGAATTATCTGAAGATCCCCATCCTGCAAACCCTCATTGTTCATCCCACCTGTCAGTCAACATCAAAGTGATAATCTAGCTCAGACCAGACTCTTGCAGCACATCTGATCGAGTTTACAGCTTTAATGATGTGTTCTTGCAGATCATACAGGGTTTTTGGTAATGAAGAGTCCTACACTGTGTCCTTCAACTACCTCCAAAGGAAAGAGTCTTTGTGCTCAGCCTAAGGCTTTTGTATATCCAGTAAAGTTATTTATAATCATTTCAGACACATACAGTGTGTACAGTACATAGTGAAAGGAGACAGTGTTTTACGATTGCTTCACCAGTTTTTCACCAGGACCAGGTGCTACAGAAATAGACATTCTAAACAAAAGTAATTTGTTCTTGAAGATCTTTAAGTACAATGGAGAGATAACACACCTTGCTCTATTAAAGTCAACAATCGCCACTTTAGTTTAGTCCACGTTCCGAGAGAGATTGGTGAATTTACAGCAGTCCACAAGTCAGCAAGGACACACCACAGTCATGTCAACAGCAAATTGTGATTCAAGCTGTACATTGCAGAAAAGTCATGAGGCAGCAAAATAAACATCAGTGGGCTGAGCACCACAAACATGCAGGGCCCCCATGCTCATCAAAGTTGAAGTTGTTAGTTCTTGTTACTTCCCAACGGATTAATGGGTGGACTGAGTTCTCCCTGTGGTGAGCACCTGATTGTTGGGATGTGGCGTGATATTTCTTACAGTCATGTTATCAATATAAGTCAATATTATATTATCTGACCATGTGCACACTTGACCTCAATGATGGCCAACAACAATTTGGCCCTTGCATTTCTCTGGGCTGCACTGAGTCCGTGACACTCAGCAGTGAATGCACCTCTGCTGCGGCTTCCCTGAACATTACTCACTCAGTTTGCTCAAAAAGGTCCTGAAGATCAGAGATCAGAGCCTCTGATGTTTACTGTCCATTATAATCAACATAAAGCATATGTGCTATGAGTATCTGAGGTAGGGGCGGGGCTCTGCTTTAAATGTGCAAGAAATGCTGGTATAAAGAAGGGTCAATGAGTTCACCCCTCTCATTTACATAATGATGGCATTTTTATCTGCTTCAGGGACCAAAGAGCTGAACTCATCACTTACCTCACATTAGGCATAGCTTTTACCAGATTAACTACTGAGTTTGGATGAATGGTTGAATAACAAATTCTGGTCTCTAAGGTGTGTATCAGTAGCCTATGCATGGACCACTGAGCTGCACTAATCACAGACTTCACATCAATCATGGCTTTTACAAGTATAACTACTGTACTTAATAAGAAGAGGAAAGTAGTTTGGAGTCTCTGTACCATTATCATATGCATACAAAATAGTACATGATAATGAATAATTCTGAATTTACTAGACATATTCTGTCAGAGCTATAACTCATTGTGCATTCCCAGAGCCACCACCGCTACCTTTGAAAGGCCCTGAAGGACTGACCTTATGTGAGCACGTGGACCAAAGGATTGAACTTTGAAAACAGCAACGCAAGCGTGGTAAGTGAGGTGGGCTACATGCTAGAATTAAAACTTATGCTAGCCGACCATCCCTGCCCAGACTCTTGCTAGCTAATGTACGGTCTCTGAAGAACAAGTTGGACAAATTACGAGCCAGGATTGTAAAGATAAGTAAGAGAATGCTGCGCTCTGATTTTCCCTAAAACAGGAAGGCTGGAGAGCAGCCTCCGGTAAGACGACAAGAGGAAGTGTGTGTATGTCAAATTCAATTTTATTTATAAAGCGCTTTTAACAATAAGCATTGTCCCAAAGCAGCTTCACAAAAACGTTTTTATCCCAGATGAGTAAGGGTGGAAAAACTCCCTGATTAAGTAAGGAAGAAACCTTGAGAGGAACCAGACTCATAAGGGAACCCATCCTCATTTGGGTGATATAATCATATACATAATTTCATAATTAGCAATTAACAGAATTAAAGGAATAATTAAGTGAGTTACTCAGATAATTCAGCTAAGTCATTGAACTTTTTACAATACATTTACATTTTTATATATATAAATATACAGTGCATTATATATTTTTTCATAAACTTATGAGAACTTTATAAGCGTAAATCTTTAAAAGACTGTCCCAATGAAAACAATGTATTATGTCAGTCATTTGACAATTTTAAATATGGAGGCTGCATGGACTACTGTTTCTATGTGAATGTATTCAGTTTCATTCTAATTTCATTGAATCATTTCAAAATGATTTCAGTAATGAGTAATGAGATGCTACATTTTGTTTTGGTTTAATTATTGTACATCTTATGTAAAATTAGAAAATAAAAAGCAATTACACATATAGTGACTTTCTGAATTTTTTATAGAAAATATCATTGTTTATAGTATGTGGCCTATGATGGATTGGTGCCCTGCCTAGGGTTGTTCCCGGCTGACCTGCAACCTCGTGTGGATTAAGTGGAAGAAAATAAATAAATGAATAATTGCTAATATTAATACAATATTGTCTTTAGAAAACATGGTCCAGTGATGACAAGGACAGAAAATCTCCAAATCAGTGTGAAAATAGTTTATCAGTCATCCAACATCTTCCGCTTAATCCATATCTGTGCGAACACGGAGAGAACATGCAAATTCCACATATAAATTTCCTGGGATGTCCCAACCCGCATTGTAGCATGATGGTGCGGTGAGTAGCAACACCGCTACTCACCGCACCATCATGCCACTCTGTGTAAATACTTGACTTTGATATTTATCTGATTTGAAATAGTCCACTTACCAATGAAGCATTACTACTGGTAATTAGGTTTTTCCTAACCTAAGGCCATTTGTTCAGCAAGATCAGTGTGTGCTCATGTGTGAAACCTGTTTTAAAATTTGGATGCGTTCCAAAGCAAAAAATCCCATTCATCTGAAAACAGTGAGCTGTTGTTTGCTTTAACTGATCACAGATGTGCTCTTTATCTTTTACAAATCTGTCCGCTTCTACAACTGAGTGTGGAGTATTGTGGATAAGTTTAGGAGCACTTACAGTACATACATAAAATATTTGTTTATCATTTTTTCATGTTTTTTACAAGCTAAGCCGGGTTCTAGGACATCACATCTATGAATGACAATATTCCAAATACAACATATAAATCTTTATTAAATGGGATTTAGTACATGGACGAGTTGCTTTGATGAGTGTGATTTGAACACACACACACACATATATATATCTGAAATCTAATTGTCCATTTAGGAAGCAACACAGATTGACAATTAATTTTACATGCTGTTGTGCAAATGTAAGACAACAAGACAACAGAGAAAACAAAGAATTGGCAAATTTGCCACTGGCGCCCTGTGCTCCTCGCAGATGAAAGCAGATTCACACTGAGCACATGTGACAGACGTGACAGAGTCCGGAGACGCAGCGGAGAGCGATCTGCTGCAGCAAAATCCTTCAGCATGACCAGTTTGGCAGTGGGTCAGTAATGGTGTGGGGTGGCATTTCTTTAGAGGGCTGCACAGCCCTCCATGTGCTTGCCAGAGGTAGCCTGACTGCCATTAGGTACCGAGATGAGATCCTCAGACCCCTTGTGACACCATATGCTGGTGCGGTTGGCCCTGGGTTCCTCCTAATGGAGGACAATGCTAGACCTCATGTGGCAGGAGTGTGTCAGCAGTTTCTGCAAGATGAAGGCATTGAAGCTATGGACTGGCACGCCTGTTCCACAGACCTTGATCTGACTGAGCACATCTGGGACATCATGTCTCGCTCTACGTCACGTTGCAGCATAGACTGTCCAGAAGTCACCTCATCAGAAGCATGCCCAGTCGTTATAGTGAGGTCATACAGGCACGTGGAGGCCACACATAATACTGAGCCTCATTTTGACTTGTTTTTAGGACATTACATCAAAGTTGGATCAGCCTGTAGTGTGTTTTTCCACTTTAATTTTGTGTATTACTCCAAATCCAGGCCTCCATTGGTTTGTCATTTTGTTGTCAGCACATTCGACTTTGTACAGAACAAAGTACTCAATGTGAATATATTTTATTCATTCAGATCTAGGATGTGTTATTTGAGTGTTACGTTTATTTTTTGAGCAGTTTATATAGATTGTTTTATCCATCCATTCATCCATCACTCTATTCACCCCTGGCATCCATCATTAATCCATCGCCATTCCATCTAAATTCATATATCTATCTATCAGTTGATCCTTTTATCCATCATTTCTGGCACATTGATCTAAACTGGTAGAAAATGTAAGATCAGGGTCAAAAAACAACCCTAGATTTTTAACAGATTTAACAATCCTGCTGACTAGCAACAATAAAAGGCTAGCTTTCTTTGTTAGCTGATTAAATTGTGTATCAGTCCCCTCATCCATCGATCCAAATATCCGTCTATCCATCACTCCATCCTTTCATCTATCCCTTAATTCATCCAGATGTTTAACACAATTAACTATCCTGCTAACTAGAAGCACTTTTTTGGGAAGCTGACTAAATTGAATATCAGCCCTTTCCCACCCCTGCAGCCAAGTCACAACCGTACTGATATTTACTACAAGAGAACTGACTGCTTTATTATAATTGATACTAATCAATAAGCCTTGGTTAAATTACAGCAATACAATCAGTGGCAGCATTCTAAGTTTAGCGGAGAAAGCATTAGCAAATTTGATTTTTTTGTGCTTAAAAATAACATTTGTATTACATTTATTAATATTATCTAATGTGTTACAGCAACAACTGCCAGGTGATTACTGGCTGCTGTTATCTTATTAAAAATAAGTCAACATTTTTTTTTCGATCTATGGTCTTTCTGACTAATCGATCGGTGAACAGAGTCATCACCCATCAGGATTTTGATATAATTTAATATGACTTATTGCAAACAGCAAATGAAAATGGAGATTTGGGATATAATAATCCTGCAGGGCGCGGTGTTCTCTGATTTCTACACTACAGAACTAGGAGACTGGAGGAAACACTGCGTAGGCGTTGAAGACAAACCTAGCTGAGTGTTTATATAACACGATTTTGGCAGTACAGATGAATAAATCCCTTTTCCAAAAAAAAAAATTTGCATTATTTACAGGCTCACGTACAGCTTCAGGAGGATTTCTGGACATAATCACAATCCATGTACTAGACCCAAAAATTTTCTACTTCATTCTATATTATCTCTAGGATTGTTATAGTGTGTTATTATTTTTAATGTAATTATTCAACTACATATGTATGTAATAAAATTTGAAATTGCTTAATATACAGATCAAACTGTTACCTAGATAAACAAATGTTTCTACCCTTACAAACATGAAACACCCAGACCCATCATGTCAATTTGCAGAGTGATCGCATACTTTGTTTACTTTTTATAATTATTCAAAAATCACCCAATATGATCCTATGGGAGAGGCTAGAGTGTTTGATGTCACAGAGAGATCCATGTAATCAACTTAGAAAAACTCTAGTTTCTCTTAATTTATTGCACTGAAACTGGTCTAAACTCCACCCCCTTTCAGATTATAACTCCATTTAAATGTCATTATGTACAGATCCACTTCCTTTCTCATCCCTCACACATGTTCATTGTTTGATCAATGACTTTTTTACTTATTGACAACATTTTTGGGAACTTGCCCAGTCACACAAAGTCCACATTAAGGTGCACTATAGATTTTCTTTTTATGTGTTTTTAAACTGTCATAAATCTGAGAATTTGGACATCACAAAGATAAGCAAGGGGTCCTCACAATTGTAGGTAATTACAACCATGTTTCTAGCACTAAAATATTTGCTTAAGGTACTGTAAATCTGCTGTATTTTTGTTGGCTGTTCATACTGTTAATTCATACTGAAGTCAGGTGGATTATAGTAGCACACATACACTATATTCCCAAAAGTATTTGCTACCCTTCCAAATTATCGGATCAGGTGTTCCAATCACCTCCGTGGCCACAGGTGTATAAAATCAAGTACCTAGGCACTGAGACTGTTTTTATAAACATTTTTGAAGAATGGGTTGCTCTGTGAATTCCAGCATGGAGCTGTGATAGGATGCCACCTGTGCAACAAGTCCAGTCGTGAAATTTTCTTGCTCCTAAATATTTTACAGTATTATAAGAAAATAGAAGTGTTTGGAAATGACAACAACTCAGCCACAAAGTGGTAGGCCACTTAAATGGTGGCGGATTCTGATGCGCATAGTGCATAGGTCTCTATGGACAAGCAGCTACTGTAAATATGTGATTCAAGGCAGGTGAGCGAATACTTTGGGAATATATTGTATATGTGTCTATCACATAAGACACCTCTAAGATTTTTAAACAAAAAACATGTCATGTTGAAATATTACAGCAAATAATCTTTACCATGGATAAAATGGATGTTTACTCGAAGACCATAATATTTTCCCAGTTACAAAGAAAACATTGTCAAGCCAGACAGTGTTTCACATTAATTAATTGTCCAGGAAAACTCACCAATCGGATTATTAAACAGTCATTTATATATTGTCTTTTATAACATAGTTTCTCTGCAGTGTCACTGTCAAATAAAATAATTGAGAGAAAGACAAAAATTTTCGAGTGGTTAAGTGTTTACAGTAGAAGTTAAATTTAGTGTACACTGATGAACCTTACATTTCATCCAAGCCTTGCAACAAATCACAATTAAGCATGTTAAAAATTTATCTTTTATATATTGCAAATGAATATTGTTAAAATCCAAAATATTGTAATATTATCTATAGGACTTATAGCCCAGTTGTAGTCTGAATATTTTGTTCCACAACTGTCACACACAAAGCCATATATCATCAGAACTTAAAAGTGAGTACAAAAATAGATTTGTTTTGTTTTTATTTTTTATTTTGGAAATGGGAAAGCCTTTTACTGAGTTTTCTTCTTCCTTATGTTTTGCTGATATGCTCTCTATAGTATATGATAATGAGAAATATGCAAATTGAATTGTCATTTTCTCTCCTGGAGCTGCTTCAATACTTCATCTTTATTTCAGCATCTATTATCACTGACAGGTTTCAGATTAGCAAACGCCGCTCAGATAACCGGTGTCCAAATTTTCACATAATCACTGATTAGTGCAATGAGTCTAGTTTTAGTCTGGAGATATACACAATGCCGCTCTTTATACTGTATACACACACATATATATACAGGGGTTGGACAATGAATTTAATTTATTAATATGGTGTAGGGCCTCCTTTTGCGGCCAATACAGCGTCAATTTGTCTTGGGAATGACACATACAAG
>JAOUQT010069221.1:0-10320 GCA_025769995.1 Xyliphius kryptos
GAATGAGGTGGAAAAGACTGACACGCTGTGGCAACCCCTGATAAAAGGGAGAGGCCGAAAGAAGAAGAAGAAGACTTTATATGTATTGTGTCCTTTACAAGTGTACATAATTGTCTTGCATTTATGAGAGAGAGAGAGAGTAGAAGAGTTCAGATTAGATTAGATTAGATTAGATTAGATTAGATTCAGCACATATTAGTTTACTCCCTATATTTTTTAGTTCAGTGAATTTGAACAATAATTCGTTTTAAAAAAGCAATGCGCATACTAATGATCATTATAATGTATAAATATACCGCTAGGTGGCACTGTATCTTCCTCTTGGACATTGGGACATTGGCGGATATTTAGCTTTCGTTCGTTTGCGTGTGCATCTGTTCAAATACAGTCGTCTTACAAAACAGCTCCCATAGCCTCGGGTTATGGGAAGCTCGCAAGCCAGAATGTCCCAGGAGGCTCTTTGACTATTAATACATTGCAAAAGGATTTTGGTCTTAAACAAAACCCCTCTCGTAATTTTCAGACATATTTGTATGCAATATGTAAGTAATATTTAAAGCCACTAAATAGCATGTAGTAAAGTAAAGTATAGTTGACTCGCTTCAGATAAGTAGAGATTGTGTTTAAACAGATATATGGGATATTTGGATGTTTGGCAGTATGATACATGCATACTTCTCTATTAGTTGCAGTACCCTGGATCCTTCTTTCAAAGCTCTGCTCCAATAGCTACAATAGAGCAATGCTCAAGTTAACACTGTAAAAAAATTAATTCTCCACTGCCAGAGGTGAAACGGACATTTTTGAATTATTAAACAAAACAAGCAAGTTTAATGGTTTCCATTTAAAATATACATTACCATTTATAATTTTTATCTGCAACACAAATTATATTACTTTGTTGGCATTCTTCTTATTTTCAGGGCAGCATGGCATAGTGGGTAGCTGTAAGCTTACAGCAAGAAGTACCTGGGTTCAATCCCCGAGTGGGACGACCTAGGAAAATTGTGTGTGGCATTTGCATGTTTTCCTCGTGTTTTTGTGTGGGTTTCCTCTGGGTGCGCCAGTTCCAACAGTCCAAAAACATTATACTACGAAGGCTGAAAATGATGAAAGCCTGGTGGCCAATCTTCATTAATTGCAAATATATATAAATGTCAATGGCCCACCATATAGTATTATCCTGGTCATTTTCAACAAATAAGGCAAATAACAAGCTCAGACTTTTAGATATCTTGCAGGTGCACACCCTGTTCTGGGATACCAGGAACAAACAACTCCTTAGTCCACAAATTAAAAAGTAATCATGATTTATACAATATCACTGAGAGTTCAAAAAAGGACAAATTGTTGGTGCACGTCTTGCTGGCACATCTGTGACCAAGACAGCAAGTCTTAGTGAAGTATCAAGAGCCACTTTTGGGGTGTTTTGGAGGAGCAGGTCAGGAAATGTTTTCCTCCACCAGGATCACATAGTGACCTGGCCACTATCCTGCAAGAAGAATGTGTCACTGCCAAGATGAATTGACGCTGTATTAGCCACAAAAGGAGGCCCTACACCATACTAATAAATTATTGTGATCTAAAACCAGGTGTTTCAGTTTTATTGTCCAACCCCTGTACTTTCCAAATTTTATTTTTGTTACCTGGTCAGTATTAGTGTGAATTTGACTAGAAACAACCTAAACTTATCACTCATTCTTCAGGAATATGTAAATGTACATAAAATAAGTTAAACTCTTGATAGATCACAAAGACTTGCTGTCTTGGTCACAGATGCTCCAGCAAGACGTGCAATAACAATTTGTCCTCTTTCGAATTCTGGTATGTCACCCATAATGCAAATGCAAAACTGTGCTCTTACCATGAAGATTGGACACCAGGCTTGTAGAATTTTGCCATGAAACCTCCCACACTAAAATGACAGGTGTTTCAGTTTTCATATCTGTATGCATTCATATAAATGGCCCACCCTATAGAGGCCTATCTCAATGACAAAAAAATCACAAACAAACCAAGAATTAACAATAGTTTGTTGCTTGGACATTTGTTTGTCTCGCTGAGAGCCAGTTAGAGCTTTGGGACGGGAGACTCTAAAAAGTTGCTAGAGGCTCTTAAAAGTCTCTAAATATAGCAACAAAGTTGATAAGTTAGTAACACTGCTAGGACGAGTGGAAACACTACGTAGTGCACAACTCTTTTAAGTGTCCTGCTCTCACTGAAGACGCTTCGGCAACTAAGTGCCTGATATAAAAATGCGAGAAGGAACGACGAGATGCAACAGAAACGGTTAAAAATATGCAGCTTATTGAAAACCGGGAAATGAGTGAAAGACAATCCTGGGAAAACCAGTAGCTGGCAAACCTCGGTGTTCTAATTTATTGTTCATAATAAAAAAAAGAAATTAACTTTTTATTAAATACAATAAACGGAGAGTTTTAAAAATGTCAGCCTGTCTTTATAGCCGGGGACTTTAATTGCTATCTTCAATCTCTTGATAACTCTGCTTAGATAAAATGAGTTACTATTAATTATTGTTAAAATGAGTTACTATTAATTATTAATTAGTTAAAATTAGTTCAGCTACTTATTCCCCTAATGTTCTGGTCTTGTAACAAACTTAAAGACTTTTGGTATTTGATTTTTGAAACCATCTCAGAATATACGAATACAACTTTACAGTCGGATTGTATAACTTTATTTTACAGCTAGACGTTTGATCGTACTGAAGTGAAAGGATACTCATACTTCTAATTTGCACACTGGATTGAAGATGTCTTTTACATTCAAAGCTAAAAAATATAACACACTAAAGGGGCTCTGTTTGTTAGATTTTTTGGTTTATTAATGGCATAATTAACATCGATAGCCATAATCATAGCCATATTGAGGTCAGTTTCACACAATTCATACACATATTAGTAAGTGACAGTTTTAACATCTCCGATTCACTTAACATGCATGTCTTTGGACTGTGGGAGAAAACCGGAGCAACCGGAGTAAACCCACGCGAACACGGGAGAACATGCAAACTCCACACAGGAATTCCCAGGTTGCCCCATCCGGCGATCGAACCCGGGCCCCCTTTCTGTGAGGCCACAGCACTATCCACTGCGGTTTTCTGATTTGTATAACTCTTTTATCAATCATATCAATGATAAAATCCAGCTTCTGCAACATAAAATTTATCACATGATGCCTATTGCCCCCCCTACAATTCAGCACTGTACAATTAGTTTTTCTTTGTGTTGTCTGTGTCCATGTTTGATTATTCATTTATTTGTAGAGTGGGAGTAGGGATTGAAATTATACCTAAAAAAGCCATAAAAATAAAATGTATAATTAAAGAAAAAGAATAAATAAATATATAAATACATTAAAAAAATGTGGCCTCACAGCAAGAAGATTCCAGGTTCAAGCCCTGTGTTGGGCGACTCGGGAAATTTCTGTGTGGAGTTTGCATGTTCTCCCCGTGTTCACGTGGGTTTTCTCCTGCATTCCAAGGACATGCATGATAGGTTAATTGGAGTCTCTAAATTGCCTGTTAGTGTGTGAATGTATGCGTGATTGTGTGTGCGCCTTATGATGGATTGGCACCCTGTCTAGGTTTGTTCCTGCGCCCAGAGTTGCCAGGTGGGCACCGGCTTCACCGTGACCTTTCTTAAGAGAATAACAAATAAATGAATAACAAAGAGACTCACAATTTATCAGTTGCATTTGTAAACACGTCAGGCCACTGCCAGCCTGACCTCTGGAATCCAACGGTCAAACAGATGTGGGCTGAATATGCGCATACCACCTTGCATCACTCAGCTTTGGGGATGTCCCCAATTAAGTGTCAATTTGGCTTTGCCAGTGGCCAGTCAAGATGGTGGTCAAGTGAGCCTTATAGAAAAACCCCGGCCCTGGGGGTGGGCCGCCCAACTGGTTTTTTTGTTCCCCTTAGGGCATGGCGCCAAGTAATATCCTATCACACTTTAATATCAATCCGGGGGTAACACGCAACACTGGATTTATAGACAGGAGGATTTTGTGTCCCAGTCTCAAACAAGATGTGGTCTTATGTGCATGGAATAAAACCCCAGAACCAGACATCAAGGACTACTCCATCCATTTGTGAACTAGTTGTGTCACCGCCAGCCTGACCTTGGGATTCCACCTGGAGTCCAACAGTTAAATGGAGAAAGTGAACCAGAACACCGATCACTCATCCATTGATGTGGGCTGAACATGCTCATAACACCACTCAGCTTTGAGGATGTCCCCCTTTGTGTGTCAATTTGGCTTTGCACCCCCCATTTTTCTACATCAGAAGTTGGAAGTGAGCCTGCCATCAGCATAGGGATTCATCAGGGGTTGTTGGGAGACATTGAGGAAGGCGCAGTGCTCTCTATTCGCTAGCCAGCAAGCCATGAAGCAGAAACCAGACGCTAGATAAGCCAAAACTCCTTCCTTCTGTCAAGGACAAAAATTTGGCTCTCCACCAAAGATGTCCCACTGAAGGCTGGATCAAAAAGGCTGGAACTCAATATGTGGGGCCCTTCCGCATTTCATGTCTCACACCTCAGGCCATACCTATATGGCACCAATCCCCCAATGGGTGCACCTGCCTCTACCATGTGCAAACTTATAGACTGTGGCCAGGTGAGGGGTAGCATGTAATACTTTGTAGATTGGGAGAGATATGTACCTGAGGAGAAATCTTGGGTGCCAGCCAGCCATATCCTGAACCAAACCCTCTTTGGAACTTTTATAGATCCTAGAGGGAAGACGCAGGGCCCTCAGGAGTGGTTCCTAAAAGGGGGGCCCTGTAAGGGGGGCACACATGTCACCATCTATGAGGGGGCGCAACACAGCTGGAAGTCAAATAGACACCCAGGCTGAGCACAGCAAAAGAAGTGGTGAAGCAGAAGTTGTTTCCTCCTGCATTCCAAAGACATGCATGATAGGTTAATTGGTGTCTCTAAATAGTGTGTAAATTAATGTGTGATTGTGTATGAATGTGTGCTATGATGGATTGGCACCTTATATATTGTTGTTCTCGTGACCCTAAAACTTAGATTAAGCATGTATGATAACATAAGGGTCAGGAGGGACAGCAATTGAAGGATTGGTTACACATAGGTATAGCCTGAGGCATGTGACATGAAATACGGAGAAGCCCACATATTGGGTTCCAGCTTTTTGCCTCACTTCCACTTCCTAGTCTAGAAAAATAGGGGGTGCAAAGCCAAATTTACATTCAAAGGGGGACATCCCCAAAGCTGAATGGCACAGGATGTTATGTGCATGTTCAGCCCACATCAATTGGTGAGAGTGATTGGGGTTCTGGTTCACTGTCTCCGTTTGACTGTTGGACTCCAGGTGGAATCCCAAGGTCAGGCTGGCGGTGGCCCGACAAGTTTACAAATGCAACTCCTAACCTTTGAGTCAGAAACTAGGTCCATAGGGAGGCAGTGAACCCACACCATGTGGTGTAAGATGATGTTCATGGTCTCTTTGGCTGAGGGTAGCTTAGACATTGCAATACATTTTCATGCGTTGGAAAAGTGGTCAACAACCTCCAGCAACAACATTTGCCCTTTCACAGTGGGAGTCTGGTGACAAAATCAAGGAAAAGATATGACCAGGTTCGGGATGGAACTGTAAGTGAATAGAGTAGTCCCTGAGGTCTGGTTCTGGGGTTTTTATTCCATGCACACACTTCACAAGAGGAGAAGAATTTTCAAACATCTTGTTTGAGACTGGACCGCCAAATTCTCCTTCTTTTAAATTCAGCACTGCGATTTACCCCCAGATTGGTATTAAAGTGTGATAGGATATTACTTGGCACCTTGCTCTAAGTGGCATAAATAACCAGTCGGGCAGCACACCCCCAGGGTCACTGGCCACTGGACTGGAGCCATAATTTTTGGCAATGGTATGATGAGTTCAGGGGTGCTTCCTTCCTTAAGGGAAAATTTGTCAGCCAGAATCTCTTGACCCCCAACGTCATAATTTCAGCAGGGGTCAGACCCTAAGAAAAATAAGCGCAGGGGTATACCTTCTTGGGGTTGCCTTGGCACTGGGATAGTATTGCCCCTACACCTACTTCTGATGCATCTACCTTGATGGTAAATGGATCCTCCAGATTGGGTAAATAAAGGACAGGTGGAGAAATCAACAGTTCCCTCAAGTGAGAGAAAGCTGCCTGTGACTCCTTCGTCCAGCGAAATGGACCTGGAATTTTCCAGATAAGGTCTGTGGGTAAGGCAATATAACTTAAACTTTCACTCTTTATCTCTTTGATGGAAACGTCCAGCCGAGCACCATTCTAAACTGTCCCTTCCTCAAATTAACTTGAAGCCTACCTCCTACAACTGCTATTCGGCTTTGGAGTTTCCCTAATGAGATCATAAAAAAAAAGGTGCGACACTGAGTCTGGCGATTACCTCTGATCTTGCTAGGGAAGCATGACCATGGTGATACGCTGACGACCACTTCTGCTATGCTCAGCCTGGCTGTCTATTTGGCTTCCAACTATTTGGCCCCCTAGTGGCAGGCATGTGTACATCCCATACATAATGAAGATTTATTCAATAG
Source organism: Xyliphius kryptos (assembly GCA_025769995.1). Taxonomy (NCBI): domain Eukaryota; kingdom Metazoa; phylum Chordata; class Actinopteri; order Siluriformes; family Aspredinidae; genus Xyliphius; species Xyliphius kryptos. Next base: position 6,583 of record JAOUQT010069221.1, read on the forward strand.
TTTACTAATTTTTTCTAAATAATTAAATGTGAAATGAACATTTTGAGCTTAGTTTGTTAAATGGTTAAATACTCTTGAATCCTTTTAAGTGTTATTTATACAAAGTCTTTTACTAAATTTATGATTTTATAAACTCAAGAGATATCAACAAAGTTTTAACTGAAAATCCAAGTCTGGCCAAACACTAATTTGCATTATTATGCATTTTCCCAGACTCTTATACATATCATAAGGGCAATTCACATGGAACTGTTATGAACATATGTTTTATAAAACAATAATTTATCAATATTAGCAAAAAATATTTTCTATAAATAAATTAGAGAATAAGAAATAATAATAATATATGTATAATAATGTAACCAAAGAGTCTAGTAAATTCTCATTACCAAATATGTGTTTATATACATATCATAAATGAAAATTGTTATAAATTATGACATGGTATATATGCGACCGTGCTCTGTATGATTGGCATAAGCTGATTCCCAATTTCATTTTAGAAGTAAGGGCAATTTAACAACACCAATTAGCCTACATTATGTGTTCTACCCACCCGGACACAGTGAAAACATTCAAACTCCACACTGAAAGGACAAAAGATGCCCAACTCGTGAATAAAACCTGACACCTTCTCGCTGTGAAGTGGCAGGTCTACCCACTACACCACCATGCCACTCTAATCTAAATCATATTAAAAGGAAATTGGAATAAAACTAAATTAAATTCAATCTGATTCAAAAATAATAGTCCACACAGCCATTAAAGTTAAATAACTGCCAAATGAGGAATATAATATAAACATTTAGATTTCAGCTGGACATTTTTCATTAGAATCTCCTATAAACTTTGATGTAACTCGCATACAAAACTGCATCTTTCTCTCCCAGTTTCAATTATATTACACATAAATACAATATAGTGTGCTAATAATTATAAACATGCAAACTGGAATATGTGGTCAAAGAGAAGCAAATAGAGTTCTTACCCTCTGCAGAGAGCGGGTCCCAAAAGCTAAACTGCTTTAAAACCATAAAAAACAGAAGTGCCACTACAGCTATAGCAAAAAGTTCCATTCCCATTGTGGTGACTGTAGTGTGCGAGCGACCAGTAATGATGAATTATCAGCTCACAAAAAACAAATGATAAAAAAACCCAATCTGGATTTCAAATAAGTGTCCATCGTAATACATTAAGTCTAAATGCCACCTGGGATTTTAATAGTTCTTAGATATAGAGCATAATGCATGCAGGAAGATATAATCAACCTGTGTTCCAACACATTTCATCTCGTCTGGTAGAATATCCAGAAATCAGACAAAAACTGCAAAATGTCACAAAATCTGTAAAAACAGTTGAAGCTGAGCACTTCTTATCATATCCATTTTAATTTTCCCAAAATGTCTTGATGAGATCTTCTGGTGCAATAAATCCTTAAAGCGTGAAAGTCATAACTATAAATGTAATAAAATGTGTGTTCCAGATATTACTTTGTATTTACAGTGTCCATTGCCTGACTACTTTGCATTATTAAAGGCTGCCGATATGTTGAAATAGGTTAATAGACAAAACAAATCAGTTATATAAACACAAAGCAAAAAAAAAAAAAAAACATCAGGCATGCAAATGGTGATGAATTCAAAAAGGAAGCACCATCCAAAACAAATATGAGTCAGCTTTCTGAGCACGCAATCCTTAAAGGTATTTCCAATCCTCAAAAGGTAATACAAGAATGAAATAGAATGAGGCTCAGTTCATAAATAGGGTTGAAATTGGCCAACAATAAAAATACATCAGCTGTACATTTCCATCAGGTTCATGCCGGCAGACTGTATCACAGTCTTACAAATAAAAATCCTGATCAGAATTAAAAACTCCAGAACCCTTCACACCTAAAAATGCTTTTTAAAAACCTTCAAAAGTTGCATGCCAACATCATTGTCTATTGCAAGACCATGCATCTGACTCTTCAACTGCTGTTGTGTGATAGTGAACAGTACCAGGCTTTTCCTTCTGCTCCAGCCTCTTCAGTGCTGGCACTCCCTGACCCACAATTATGTAAAGCAATAGTAAAAGCTCTCTATCTTTCACACACACACACACTAGCGCTCTCACTCTAACGCTCTCCATCTATAATTCCATGCATTCTGCCATTTAGTCTTTACGTTCTTTCTGTTTACACATATTCTATAGAAATCTGATATAATCATCTTAGTCTTCTGTATAATTTGGTTGCTTTTATAATGTTATATCTAATACGTTTGAGCTGTGGTTCTCAAATGTTTATTGGCTAAGCCTATGGGATTTGCGACAGGTCGATTTACATGTGAGGAATTGCCTCTGTGAGTGCTTTTGTCTTAGTGTTCTGTGAGTGCTTTTGTTCTCCAGTGTAATAAAACATAGTTTTAAAAGTTGCTTTGGATCAAGCAGTTCACATCTCATCAAATAATGACTATACTGAAGCTTTTCACTGAGTCAAAAAAAATTAGTTTAATCGACTGACTGCTCAAAACCTATTGAAATTTAAAGGTTAGAAAAATATGAATGTGCAAAAATGCAATTAAACTTAATATAAAATGATACTCATGTAGTCAATATAATCTATTTGTAAAGATTTAGAAAAATATAGAAAAAGCTGTGCACGGGCAGCACGGTGGCGCAGTGGATAGTGCTGTGGCCTCACAGCAAGAGGACCCGGGTTCGATCCCCGGATGGGTCGACCTGGGAATTTCTGTGTGGAGTTTGCATGTTCTGCCCGTGCTCGCGTGGGTTTTCTCCGGGTGCTCTGGTTTCCTCCCACAGGCCAAAGACATGCATGTTAAGTAAAATTGGAAAATGCTAAATTGTTATTCTAGGTGAATTGGAGAAGTTAAATTGTCTGGTCCTAAGCCCGAAAGGGTGAGGGTTGCGTCAGGAAGGGCATTCGGTGTAAAACCTGTGCCAGATCCTAATGCGAGGACAGGTGACAGGGAAAAAGCCTGAAAAGATGAAAAAAATATATAGATTCATTATAAACACAGTAATCTATTTCAAGTGTTTATTTCTATTACTGTTGATGATTATGTCTTACAGCCAATGAAAACCCAAAATCATTATCTCAGAAAATTGAGATAATGAAAATTGTTCTGCCCTCACTAATTTTGGGGATTAAGTTAACAAATAAAGACTTGTCCAATAATTCACTTGAATGAACACTTTACTGACCGGATAGGTCTTTATAAAGTCTGTAAACTGAAAATGCAAAGAAAAATAGAACAATAGTAATGTACTGATCATTACTAAGTATTTATATAAATACACAATATTACTGTTCACTTACAAGACGTATGTATCCTCAGATTGTATGAACTGAGCTACGAGTGTGAGCTCTGCAAATATATATTATATGCAATTATAACTTTGCTGATCACTAGCAGCTAGTAGTTCTAAAGCTCACTATTTACACCATTCTAAAGCATAGTTACCAATTTTTTACTGTTTATAAACATGACTTAATGCACATAGGCATGACACTCCCCGCCCGTAGTGTTAACACTTTACTACATTATCATTTAGTCTCTGATAGTAAAACAATAATGTTCCTTTCTGAATGATTCTCACTTCCATTTTTTAAATTTTCCCGTCTCAGCTTGAAAAGGTTTTTACAACCAGTCTTTTTAATAGGACTATGGTACCTTCCTTGATGTTTGGTTTTGTCTCAGTCTATTTTGTACCATTTTGTACATCTTTTCCAGAAGG
>JAOUQT010069231.1:0-20529 GCA_025769995.1 Xyliphius kryptos
TGCCCAGCGCCCGAGACGTTCTCCCCTGGATGGGCATGGGGAACCCCACCGCGACCCTCATAAAGAAATAAGCGGAAAATAATAAATGAACGCCTACGTAGCTAATGGAGCTTGTATGACATCCTTGTGTTGTTTTGTAAGATGCTTATTCCTGTGCAGTTGAAACAGCTTCCACCCATTTGTTACATGTTTCTGCAAGAACTTGAGGTCAGACACTAATGTTGGATGAGGGGGCTGTACTGTAGTTGGTTTATTCAATAGTTCTTGATTAACAATCTGGGTTACGCTCAGGTCTCTGGGCTCCTTGTGGCCAGTTAAGTTTCCCATCCAGTTCCCCATTCAGCCAAGTTCCCCATCCAGCCAAGTCTAAAGACATTGCTTAGGGATATTCATTCATTCATTAGTTATCTTCTGCTTAGTCCTCTAGTAGAGTTGAGGGGGCTTCCCCATGCCCACCCAGAGAAGAACGTCTCATGCGCTGGGCGAATGGCATTGTCCTCCAGCCTCTTGTCAAAAAAGGCTGGCATTGTGGTTTAATGATTAGCACATTCTCCCTATGTCTGCATAGGCTTCCTCTGGGTTCGTTTTGTACCACAGTCCAAGAGCATGGATGCTATAAATTGCCACCATCAGAATTATCTTTATAAAGTGTGTGTGTGTGATTGGCACTCTGTCCTGGCTGTATCTGCCCATCTCCAGAAAACCTTCTCCCCTGGATGGCTAAGGGAAATCGCCCCATAACCATAGTCCCTGGTATAGGATTATGTGAAAGATAATGAAATGATATGAGATGAATAAGAAACGAAATCCAAAAAACACAACTTAATCAATCCTCATGGGACTACGCCCAATCCAGTGTAAGAAAATATACCGTACATTTGCCTCTTTACCCACGGTCTTTACTCGCAGTCTCACTGTGGTCACAAAAAGCCCTGAAACAAACCTAAGGTGATGGGTATTGTCATAAATTGCTGCTAATTTTCATCATAAGTCCTCAGTATTTGTATCTTGGGACCATAATAGCTTTTGGCCACAAGGGCTAGCGGTGTTTGTGTTTACTCCCCTGTGCATGACCACAAATTAGGTTCCACGTGTTCATAGGCACTGGGGTTTACAAGACGTGATTTGTACTGGAATATGGGTTTGCAGTCAATAGACTATTTGGAATAGCATGTACAGGCTTCGGGAAATGTTGATTAAAACTGTAAGCAATAGCATTTTATTAGTAACAGGGAGTAGCAGCCATTTTTACCAAGTAAATTGCCATTGAAGGTCTTTGGAGACACTCTGCAGGGCTCATTACAGCTCCAAAGCTGACCACATACCACTCCAGTTCTCAAAACCTCAGCAAATATTTGAATTATTGAAGGATGAAGCTCAGCCGAGGCAGATATGAAGCATGCACTCTCTAGCCCACAGACACCTGAATGCACCCAGCCAGTATAAAAAAAAGGAAACACACCTTTTTTGCACTCACTGGAGAGCTCTTTTCTTCTATCCTAACTTCTTTCTTTGCAAACTTCAACCCTTGGTGTAAGATTAGATGGAATGAATGGGATTTTGTAGGAAAACGTCTTCTCAGGGCATTACGGAGCTTAGATGGTAAAGCAAAGAAGCTTTGCGCCTCTTTCAGCACAGATAATACTACATTAATGTTCTTTCAGTCTGTCACCTTGTCTGTTTCACCGACACATGAAAATCTTCCCTTCACAGAGAAACGATACATTAAGGAATACACAAAGAGATGAGAGGAATACATAAGTCTGTTATGTCTAACCCAATGAACATCTGAAATCTAAGAATAAACAATGTGCTTGTACTGATCCGCCAACTCTTAACTTTCTTTATTATTAATAAGGGAAGCCCTTCTGAGACGGGCGTCAGATTTTTAAAAGTTGACACCAAAGTAATAAAAACCAAGACCTTTAAACCGTAAGTAAGAACTTCAGACGCGCATGAAGTGATACACCCCAAAAAGACTATATTGGGCCTACGACAGGGGCGGCCCAGTGGCTTTGTGGTTAGCACGTTCGCCTCTCAGCGCTGGGGATTCCTGGTTTGAATCCTAAATCTGGGTGGAGTTTTCATGTTCTCCCCATGTCTCTGTGGGTTTTTCCTGGGTTCTCCGGTGCCCTCCCACAGTCCAAAAAACTGCCCCTTTCATCTGTGTGTATGGAAGGCCTGATGGCTCCCATGACCTGCACACTCACCAGATCTAAATATTATTCAGCCACTTTGGGGTTTTTTGGAGGAGCAAACTAGGAAACATTCTCCTCCATCAGCATCACGTAGTGACCTGGTCACCATCCTGCAAGAGGAATGGCTTGAAATCCCTCTGACCACTGTGCAGGACTTGTAGATGACATTCTCAAGACGAATTAACGCTGTATGGGCCGCAAAAGGATTAATCAATTATTGTGCCCTTAAACCAGGTGGTTCATTGTCGAATTCCTTTACGTTAAACGTATGACATATAATCAAACTTCAAAGACAGTGGGCGTGGCTAGATTAACGTATAGGAACGTATTTATGTATTTTACAATTTTAGATTAGGTGCTGCTTAGCCTTTAACGCTACAGTACCAAAGTTTGTCTTTGTCTCCATTGTCTTTATCCTCCACTTACCATATAGATGGACTTTGTAGTTTTACGATTACATACTGTAGTACGTTTTTTTTTTTTTTGTTAGTCACCTGGTGGTTCTCTGTTGTCTTCTGTGATGAACAGTACCGTCACAGAACAGGTATCTTAAAAAAAAAAAAAAGATTCCTTAGAGGGAAAAACGGGCCAGAATATCATCAGAACTTTTATATAAGTTTCATATCTCCAGCACAGTTCTGGAGATTTGTAATAATCTGTGTTGTTGTACATGTCTGTGGAGACTTGGTGGTAATCCAGTACATTTTGTTCAGTAGTGGGGTGCCTGCTGGTATACTGCACTGCTATTATTACCCCAGAAGCCTTCCATCATGCTGTAATGCTACACCAAACGCCTGGTGTGTGCAAAAAAACAGGGAAACAACAGATATAAAAAACTTCAATGAACCCATCTGGCATCACCCATCATTCCTTCATCTCCATGGTATGAAAGCTGCATAAGTTTGAATGACGGCTTGCATAACGCATGAATGCGTACATAGATGTACATGTTAGCAAGTAGCTCCAGTTGGTGGTTTAAATGTTTGGCTAATCAGTGTAGAAGAAACTGCAAAACTACATGAGTTAGTTATATAACAGTATCTAGAGAAAATCATGACAAGCTGTAAAAGTTCTGACCTTTTTCAAGCTGTAGTCACACTTCAAAATCCTGCACGAAACACAAGGAGCTCCATTTGAGCAATAATTAGCAACTCGTCAACCACACGCCGGGAAGATTGATTTAAAGCGTGAATATTGTGACGATGGGAAACGTGCGCCTTGCACAAGGCATGTATTCATTTTCTTATTTATTCATAGGCGCATTTTGGGTTACTCGTCGTTTCGTTTAAGAGCCAGGTGCAGTCTGATTTTGGGGGATTGCGATTTAAACGGTTCTGTGCGCAGTGGTGCAGTTTTGTGTTGCTGTAGATTATTATTTTTTTATTTTGCATTCTGCTTATTGTTAATATAAAAAATTGCATGGCTGCCAGTTGGTACAGTACAGGCCAAAAGTTTGGATACACCTTCTCATTCAATGCTTTTTCTGTATTTTTACGACTATTTACATTGTAGATTCTTACTGAAGGCATCAAAACTATGAATAAACACATGAGGAGTTATGTACTTAACAAAAAGGTGAAATAACTGAAAAAAAGTTTTATATTCTAGTGTCTTCAAAACAGCCCCCCTTTGCTCTGATTACTGCTTTGCTCACTGTTGGCATTCTAATTAATTATACTAATGAAGCCTTATAGGTACAAAACCATTTTAGGTGACTACATCTTGAAGCTCATTGAGAGAATGCCAACAGTGTGCAAAGCAGTAATCAGAGCAAAGGGTGGTTATTTTGAAGGCACTAGAAAATAAAAATGTTTTCAGTCAGAATCTACAATGTAAATAGTCGTGAAAATACAGAAAATGAATCGAATGAGGTGTGTCCAAACTTTTGACTTGTACTGTCCTGTCCAGGACTAACCCAGGACATTATTATTCCACTTTGCATTTGGGCAGAAGTCACATTGTGCAACGTTTAATACACCTCAGTATCAATCAATCAACGTTATTGATCCCCCTGGAGAAATCGCAGATGTTACCGTAACAATATTACCTGAAATGCACAGACATATCTATATGTTACCCTAGATCATTGATTTAAGCTTCGACTTAATACAGTGGTGTCCCAGTGAGTCATTCTTCTTTTACACAATTACTTGGAGAGTACACACAGCGCCCCCTAGTGTCTTTTAATATCATTGCAATTCCAACAGCGCTGTTAGCATCACATGCTAAACCTAATTGTCACTCAACAAAAACATTTCTGTGATTGTTTATATTGCAGAAACATTTAATAATGTGTTTTTATTTTATATTATAAAGCTCTATCACCCTCAAACACACCTATGATCAGATCTAATCGTACTAGAACCCTCATTTACCTGAATCTAGAACATTTACTGCTATGGCAAAGCCCATCCATACGACCACTCGGACCCACCCAGAAACTTCCTCATGTCCTGACTCATTCATTCAATCACCTCAATTTCCAAAAAAAAAAAAACAACCTCAGAATTCGAATTCCTACGTATATCTTAAATTTTCTGTTTATATATGTACAGTACAGGCCACCTTTTCATTCAATGTGTATTCTGTATTTTCACGACTCTTTACATTGTAGATTCTCACTGATGGCATCAAAATTATGAATGAACACACAAAAAAAGGTGAAATAACTGAAAACATGTTTTATATCTAGTGTCTTCAAAACGGCCACCCTTTGCTCTGATTACTGCTTGGCACACTGTTGGCATTCTCTCAATGAACTTCAAGAGGTCGTTACCTGAAATGGTTTTGAGGTGTGCCTATGAAGGTTCATTAGTATTATTAATTGGAATGCCAACAGAATGAGAAGGTGTGTCCAAACTTTTGGCCTGTACCATACATTACGTTTGGTCATTTATCCAAAGCGACTTACATGTACCCCACTTAATGGTTGGGGTCAGAACACAGGTTTACATAAAGAATATCTGGAGGATAAGGGTCTTGCTCAAGGAGCCACATTGGTAACTTCAGTGGAACTGGGATTTGAACCCACAACCCTTAGCTTGCTAACCCAACACCTTAACCACTGAGCTACCACACCCCTTATAGTTTTAAATAGTATAATGGAATATTAAACAGGCGATACGATCAAAAGTTTTGCCAATTAAAGCTTTAAAGCACACGTAGGTGGAATATGAGGGTGAAATCCTACAGCAGTAAAGAATAATACTGTATAAGTTATCTATAAACATTTGGCACAAATAGAACACCTTAACATCGAAGGAGACAACAGTATGTAGACCACCCAAAAGATTTTGACTCTGTACTCTCATCCCAAGAGCAATATAGAAAAATAAATTAGTTTTGAAAACAGAATATGCGTCAATCCTGCTCTAAATAGATTTAGACTAGACGTAGTTGCAATATATAGTGGACAGCATGGTGGCGCTGGGGTTCCCCCTCACTTCACAGTGAGAAGGTCCTGTGTTTGAGTCCCAAATAAGTTCGAACTCCCGTTTCCATGCTTGTAGGTTCATCAAATATACTATATTTTCTATAGATTGTATTCTCCAACACCTCTTCTTGGTGAAATGGTCTGTCGCAGACATTAAACTCATATAAAACAAATATAGAGTTTAAAAAAAACCTCAAATGATCCGCTGCCTTCTTAAAAAGCTTCTTAATAATTTATTTTTATATGTAAACTTATGTGTTAAAAGTAAGTTTGACCAGGAAATAAGCGTATAGCGTCGATCAAGCTTCACATGCAGTTTGTGTTCCACTGTTTGAAGAGCTTACTAACGTTTAAGATTCCATTTCGTTAATATCCACCATTTAAAGGGAAGGTCTTTTGCTTTTTACGTGAAGTAAGGTACTTTTTACTGTGACTAATGTTGCATCCAACATACGTACAGTTCCAGAATGTAGGTCTTGCAACCATCAGTCACCCAGCGTGTAAGGGTCGCGCTGCCGGGAGAATCAGGCTCCGTTTGGTATTTCTGCATCCACGTTTATGGAATAATATGGATCTTACAGATCCCACGTCTCCATGCTGAGTAGGGAAGCAAGAAGCTGTTAATAGTATAGAATTATTTGAACTGCCTTTTTAAACAGCGAAACAGAGAATTCGTATTTTTGAATGTAGTCACTGTTCTAAGTACTATTTTTGGTATTGAATCTTCTTGTAATATTTCGATTTTATTCTTGAGCCGTAAATTATTTTCTCATTCTCATAGTCCTGGTGCGTAACAGCTTCGAGTCAGAAGGTCGTGGATGTACGAATACCGTGAGGCTGACTCTCCTGACAGCCCGTCCTCTATGACCTCATACATCCGGTGTATTTATTTATTAAGTTTTCAGACTTTGTAGGACCGCGTGCATATTTCCGATCACTTTCTATGAGTACTGTATTCATTGTTATTCAACTGTTATAAAAATATGCCATAAGGCCATTTTAACACATTGTTACAGAATGCATTATAAATCTTATATTTAAACATTCATAATCTATAAATACCTGCGGCATGAAGCTCTATGTTTGTGTTAAACAAATTCCTCCCCTGAAGATGATTTTTATAAGCGCTCATAACAGTTTAGAACCGTTATAAGCTCTAATTACAGGCTATAGGTAAAGAGTTGTCATTTTTCACTGCTGTAAAGGAGACTGCATTAAATTGTTATGTAATGAATTACGTGAAGGTTATGGATGCTGCTTAATGACTGTAATGATTTAATTCTAATGCATTATGTCACTTTTTTTATAAAGCCTTATGTCATATTGTTTTAAAACTTAACGTATAATTATAAATATCTATGTACATTATGACAAATGTTATAAGGATTTATGAACACACTTATAATTCGTTATTAATACATTTATTTAAATATGTTATATATTTATATACACTGTCTGGCCAATATAAAGGTCTTCATCTGGATCCATCCTCGCGGGCTGACCACCACGGTTCTTTAAACAATGGATCTGTTGTTCTCTGATGACACAGACATGATGTCAGGATACATCGCGCTCATATTGTGAAAAAGTGGTTTAAGGAGCACGAGGCAGCATTCTCACCAGTGGAGTCCAGACCTGGAGGAGACCTTGCGCAGTGGTCCAAATCTCCTTAATAAATACAAGATGGTGGAGGAAATGAAGCAACTCTGGACAGAAATGACTGTCGAGACCACGGTGGCTCGTAGAGACGATGCCACGGTGGATGTGTGATGTCATCAAAGCTGAAGCTGACCCATGAAAGTTCAAATATTGAGGTGTGTGACCTTTGTTTGGTCAGGCAGTGTGTATAACACCATTGTCCCACTGAATCTGGCTTCATTACGGTTCAACTGCATGGAATGTCATCTGAGTGTACTGAGGATGCTGAGCTTGGGACGCGAGCGATGATGAGAATCCGTTTCTGTTTGTTGTCCTTGTAAATATGTATAGTAAAACTGAGCGAAAGTGTTGCGAATCACGACTGCCTTTATGAATAGTTTATATGACGGTTGTTTTTAAGAGAGCATGGCGCGCTGCTTGGCACAGATGCTCTGTAGTAATGACTGAGCAACAGATTTCTGACACTGTGTTAGGATCCAGATGCCTTTTGTCTCACAGCTTTGTTGAACTGTGCCTCTTATTTTCATTTTGCCTTGATCTTTGTTACTGCATAGGAGACGGGGAACAAAGCAGGCGACTGCCGTCGTGCAGGGTGGGATATGAAGCCTGTAGTGCGTCACGAGTAACCATTAACTTTGTGATCACACGTAGAGGCTCACATTGCTGTTGGTGTTTTCTTTATTTGCCGTGCAGTCACAGTATAAAGGTTGGATTTGAACACACTATTTACTGCTGTGATTTCATTATTATGCAATATTTAATAAATTGTATTGCAGCTTTTGACTGGTCTGTGTTCTTGAGTCTATTTACTTTGTGTTATGATGGTTTCGATGGGTGCATGTCCACTGTGAGAGATCATTTATCTGTGTGTTACTGCAGTATATAAGTATTTGAACACCTGCCAATCAGTAAAAATTCAGGCCTCAGAGACCGGTTAGTCCGCCTCTAAAAGCTCCACATCCACTTATTATTCTAACTTAGAAGGACCTGTTTGAGGTCGTTGGCTGCCTAGACACCGGTCCACCCCACACAATCAGACTCCAACTATTAACATGTCTAAGACCAAAGAGCTGTCTGAAGACACCAGAAACACTATTGTTGACCTCCACAAGGCTGGAATGAGCTATGAGGCGTTTGCCAAGCAGCTTGGTGAAAAAAGATCAACTGTTGGAGCAATTATCAGAAAATGGAAGAAGCTAAACACGACGGTCAGTCTCCCTCAGACTGGGGCTTCATGCAAGATCTCACCTCGTGGCGAATCAAAGATCCTAAGAAAGCTGAGGAATCAGCCCAGAACTACACAGGAGGAGCTGCTCAATGACCTGAAGAAAGCTGGCACCACTGTTTCCAAGGTTACTGTGGGTAATCCACAAAGTCCTCATAGTTTACAGTCCTGCATGGCACGGAAGATTCCCCTGCTTAAATCACCACACGTCTAGACCCATCTTAAGTTTGCTCATGACCCTTTGGATGATCCAGAGGAGACTTCTGTGGTCAGATGAGACCAAAGTTGAACTTTTTGGTCTTAATTCCACTTGCTGTGTTTGGAAGACAAATAATGATAAGTAGCATCCCAAAAACATAATTGCTACTGTGAAGCATGGGGGTGGAAGCATCATGCTTTAGGGGTGTTTTTTCTGAACATGGGACAGAACTGCACTTAAGAAGAGAATGACCGGGGTCATGTATTGAACTCAAACTCTGTGTTTCTCAAAATGAAGTCTTTTAAGAAAAAAGGGATTTAAAGTGATTTCCACCATCAGCAGCTCACAATCTATTGATCAGATATCTAGTGTTACAGTTTGGGCTTTTTATGGTTAAACCAAAAGATAACTACAATTATGGCCGTTGATATTAATCTCTACGTGTAGAGCTACTATAGGTACCAAACTATTAAGAGAAACACTGATTACAGTTCCAGGAACTTTTATGAGACACGTTTTAAACAGTTTCTTAATCATTGAGATGCTGGGTGCGTTAGCATTGGACCTTAGCATTGGAGCCGTTAGCCGCCGAGCCTATAAACATTTTAATATGTCGATAGGGGTGTAAATAATTAAAAATTATTGATCATACTAAACATAAACACGATATTTCTTTTTGTCGTTCAACAAACGGGGCCATAAATCAAATTAAAAGTTCCATAGATCAGGTGGAATTGTAGGGTATACTTCAGGCCACTAGATGGCGATACTCTCCAGAGAATATTCTCCCGGTGGCGGAAACACACGAGGCAGAACCATAAACAGGTGGCGCTGCAGGTATATCAAGGTGAGATACAAGTCTTATTAAAGATATATTTTAGACTAATGACTTATAAAACTTCTAAGACGTTTTTAAAGGAGTTTTTGAGAATGTTTTTTGTTGTAACATTCATTTAAATCCTCATTAAAACCAGCACACAGGACGACAAACTCTGATTTCACAAAATCTGGGCTTATTACTTTTTACCACCCACTATTTTTTATTAAACTTAAAAATACTTTATTCTTCATTGTGGCTGTATTACTTTGGTTTGAAATATTTGCATTTGTTTGTCCATTATCCATGTCCTCCACTTACCATATGGATGGACTTTGTAGTTTTACAGTTACAGACTGTAGTCCATCTGTGTTTTTGTTGTTGTTGGTCCCCTGTTGGTTCGCAGGAGCATCGCAGAACAGGTATAATTTGGGTGGTGGATTGTTTATCGTCAGTTCTGCAGTGACACTGATGCGCTGAGGGTGTTTTAGTGCAGCAGTGCTACCGTAGTTTCATTTAAACATCTCAGTGACACTGCTGGGATAGGATTAATGCACTCTGTGGTGGTACTATTGGGGTCCTGATTATTAGAACAGAGTACACATACAGTCTGTATAAGTACGTTGATACGTTGACAGAAAGCAAATTCGCTAATAAACCCGTCTTCTGCAACGTAATCCAGGCCGGTTTTAAACCAAATAGTGCCATTTAGTGGCCACATTACATAATGCAGACTAGGAAAAACTTTGGGAAACAGTATATTTTATATCGCGCATTTATACGAATGTGAAGCGCTCAGAGTGTGTTATTGTGAATAATGTCATGGCTAGACAAGCGGCTCAGCCAATCAGATTTAAGGAACCGAACATCGTTATCACTGAGCGAAATCACTCCACTGGCCCGATTACCGACTACCATCATCCACACGCTGCAGTAACCCTCAACCAACTCCAAAAAAACCTAACCATGACCCAGTTTGTGTTTCGTGAAATTAACATGGTTATTTTGGGCGGCTGGCTGATTAATTTTGCATGATGTTTATGGCGCTTGACTTGGGAACATGCCCTTTAGTCGTGCGCTGGAATGACTTTTATCTCCTGACTCTGCTATGAATTAGTTACTGCATCATGACAAATTGTTGATTGTTTTCCTCGCCGTGGAACTTAAAGGAGCACGCAGCGGAGTGCGTGGCGGATAAATATCAAAGGGAAAATAATAAGGGGGACATGCTTTTACTTGATTCAGTCACATTTATACGTAATTAATACGGAGTAAGCACTGTGTGAGGGAACTTAGTGTCAATGTGTGGTCATTCGTCATAGTGTTTTTGTTGGGGGTCACTACAGCGAATCCAATGCCCCTTCTGACACCACCCTCCGTGTACTTAGGTTTGGAGCCGGCAGTGATGCTTACATCTCTAATGGCTTGGACACTTGGGTATCTTCAGTTTATCAATCAGCATGTCTTCAGATGTGGGAGGAAACCAGAGACCCTGGAGATACACCCACACACTCCACACAGAAATCGAACCCAGAATCTGCCTGCTGTGTACAGTAAGTCCCAAAAATTTGCATTTCTATGTAAAATCTAAAGCAGAATGAATCATTTAGATGTTATTTAAAATCCCCTAACAAAAACGAAATGGTTAAATATGTACAGCTGTATTAACATTTTGTTGACTACGAATGAGTTGGAACACGTTCCTTCACAATCAGCTACTCATCACTGATCACTGACCCCATTGTGTTAACTTCGCACACGTTCCTGTAACGATGGTGGATTGGTCTGTGGAGCTGAGCGTCTATTCGTGACTCCATCCAACAGTTTTCTCATTGCTTATTGGATGAATACCATGATTTTGTCCCGCCCCCGGATGCTGAGCATCTCTTGGGGTTTATGGAGCTTCCACAAGATGATGGTGGTATAGGGTGGTACGATGCATTGATACGGCCACAAGAGTATCGATGAAACATACTGTAATTTTATTATCCGCCATTACGTTCACAAATTTTTTAACTTTTTAACGACGTACACACACAACCTCCTCCAAAGCTGCGGGTGGCGCTACCTCACTATTGTCTTCCAATTGTTTTATTTAAAATTGTATTTTTTTAATTGGGCGACGCGTGGCTTACTGATTAGCACGTTCGCCTCTCAGCGCTGGGGATTCCCGGTTCAAATCCCGATGAGGGTGGAGTTTCCATGTCCTCCCCGTGTCCGCGTGGGTTTCCTCCGGGTTCTCCGGTTTCCTCCCACGGTCCAAAAAACAAGGATACAAGGTAAATTGAATGCTCTAAATTTCCCTGTATTGTGTGTGGATGTGTGAGTGAGTGTGTACCCAACGATGGATTGGCGCCCTGTCCTGGGTGTATCTGCCCAGCGCCCGAGACGTTCTTCCCTGGAGGGGCATGGGAACCGTCCCGCGACTCTCATAAAGGAATATGCGGAAGATAATGAATGAATAATAAAGTATTTGGGCCTGGTTTAAATATGTAATGATAATTCCAATGGAAACTTTTGCATGCAAATTTACCACCGTTTTGACAGAAACAAATGCAAAATAATATGTTTACTATTTTCTATCTGAAAACAATATACAATATGAAATGTAACCTGAAGGGAAAAAACAGGAAGTTGCAATTATTTCCTTTTCTTTGAACCTTTGGTTAAATTTTTATGTTTCTGGTGCTCTTTATCTCATAAAGAGAGATGGGGGTGTGGTAGCTCAGTGGAGTTAGGGTGTTGGGATATCAATCAAAAGGTTGTAGGTTCAAATCCCAGATCCACTGAAGTTACCAATGTGGGTCATTGAGCAAGTTTCTTAACCCTCATTGCTCCAGGGTGCTGTATCAACCGTGTTCTGATCCCAACCAAGTTGGGATACCTGTAAGTCGCTTTGGATAAAAGCGTCTGCCTTATAATAAAATGTAAATGTAATGAACTCAGCTAATGTTGATATTATGCCTTCTAGGCTTCATGAGTTCCAAGTGACCTCCATTAAATTGTTAAGTTTTGTTTGAAGGAACTGCTGAGGCCTGAACAGAGTCCTGACAGCGATCCACTGAACACCTTTAAGATTGAATGGTTGGTTGATTATGAGCCAGGCATCAGAAGTGCTCTCTTGCTACATAAGCACAAATTCCAACAGACACTCAATAAACTCTGGATTTCCAGACAAATCCGTTTTTTTAAGCTGCAAAAAAAGTTGTGGTGCTTCATCACGTTCATGCTCATGATTTTGGCAAACTTTCTTACGTATTACAACTTTAGTTGGATCTATTCAGTAAAACTGTATCGCAAAAACACCAAAACTAAACATGCAAACTCCTATCCAATGTATTTTCAATGATGAAATCACTCATTCTGTGTTTAATCAACATGAAATTCAAAAGTCGCACACGTTATCCGAGTGAGGGGCGCACAATAGTTTGATATCATTTCGATTAACTCGCACACTGCTTTCAAAAAGTCTCATAAAGCAAACATTCACATCAAAGTCAGAGATTAATCGTCCGCTCTTATCTTTCATGTCTAACAGTCTGTGAGGACATTTGTGCCTTGACTTTTTTTTTTCTAAAGTCAGCTCTATTTTAAATTCTCCCATAAACCAGCCTGTGTGCATACCAGTCTTTATGCTTCACCAAGGTAAAGATTGCCAAATTCTCCACATGCACACAGACCAAATCCTATAATGTCATGCCCACAGTGTTTTTGATTAGTATCTAACAAGACTTCAAAATAAAAACAACTCTTTTAAAGAGTCTGAAAATGCACTCGTTAAGTAATAGGTTATTTCCTCCGCTGAACACCTCTAGCTGTATTTATAAAAAGGCTGGACTTATTTTCCTAAGCCTTTTACCCAGGAGGATGCTTGTGAGTACATTTTAAGTTCTTGGCCTTTTTTTTAAATATCTAAAACCACAGAGGTAAATATATCGTATCTGGTGGGATAGAAATAACCTTTAACAGGTCCGAGTGCAACGGTCTACAGCATTAATATATAATGACCTCACAATGACCTTAAATTTAAGCTGCAGTCTCAACAAATTTGTTAATTCTCACTTTCCCCAAAACCAAGTTTCCCCGTTTAACCACAAATGAACATCACAAAAATACATTGGTTTCCATTTACAAAAAAAATTGTAAAGTTAAAGAGCCTCTAAGCCACCGCTGTCCTTTTACTGCTGGTTAATTTTTTTTTAAAAACATCTTATCAGGTCATCTTTTCTTTTTGGTACAGGAAGTGAAACTGTAGCTGAGACCATAAATCTTTACAAACACAAGATAGAATGCAATGGAACAGACAGAGTCTTTCAGTCAGAAATATATTACAATCTTCCAGGTAACACCTCCATTAAAATCAGGTTAAGGACAAATGTCGGTCTCTTGAAATGTGTTTAACATACTCTTGCTTCCTGCAACTCTGCAGATAAAGAATTTGGAACATTATTTTCACCATGGACAAATACGGGATCCAATTTTCCGACAGAAGGCAACCGCATTAATATTTCTCTCACTGAAGTTAAACATGCTCCACTGCTGATGGGGCTTTGTGTCAAAAAATAAGTCTGCATCAGCTCTATTCAGTCCTCACAACTGGAGTTCCAAATGGAAAATCATCAAAGTGCTTATTATACAGCACACAATTACATCTAAAAAAAAGTGCAGCTAATATTTAAAGTGTAACTAGAAACTAGAAGCTTGCAAATATTCATGCATATATTTTGCAAATATTTATTTTTCACCGTTTAGTGACATAAAGGCAATAAAAGGATGATGGACCATGGCGCTTTTTTTTTGCTTTTTGATACATATGGATATTCATTTAAAAGAGACCTTTAACTCGGCATGTTGCTTTTTTTGTTATTCATTCATTCATTTCCCATACAGGGGAGAACATGTCGGGGACTGCGCAGATACACCCAGGACAGAGCAACAATCTATGGGCACACACTATACACACTTACACACTATATGGGGCAATTTAGAGCATTCAGTTTACCCTAAATACATGTTTTTGGACTATAGGCGGAAACCCGGAGGAAACCCACACTGACAATGGAACAACATGGAAACTCCACCCAGAAACCGGGAATCCCCAGCGCCGAGAGGCGAACATGTTAACTACTAAGCTTTCTTTTGTTATTATAATTTTTTTTATTGTAATTGTTTTAAATGTGTTTATTATCAAAACAAAATTACATTTTATTTTGCGTCTCCTAGTGATTCCTTTTCCATGGAAACCGGGTTAAAATGGCCCTTTGGGTGTTAAAGGTTGCCGACCCCTGATCTATACAATGAATATTTCATGGACACAGGTCCATTTGTGAAAATAACACCCGATATCGTATCATAATATTATAATAATCCAAAATATCAGATTTATTAGGTTGCTGACTTTTAAATTATATTAATAGATTATATTTTGATGCCTTCCTGTGCAGACCCATAACGTGTTCGGGACGTTATGAGATGTTGGCTGTAATTAACAACACACCGAACCATGACTTTTGTTCCTTTTTAATGTAAGTAGTGATATGACAGAAAGCAGAAACACATCCTGCACTGAAATCTTTGACTATTTAGATCATAAATGTTCAACGTCTCAACAATAAAATACTCTGAATGTTGACTTGCTCCCTGATCCCCGTCTTGGCTCTGTTAAGCAGCCTGACTGTGTTTATGCTCAACTTAGCACTAACATTGGGTGGCCCTCTGCAAAAACTGTCACTTTATAGGCTTAACTGGAATCTGGATGAATTGGGGTCCTTAAACTGTCAGAAGAAATAGCAAGTGCTGGAGACGGCAGAAATTCTGCAGATTTCATTTCTCCAAATAAAGCGTCTTGGCAGAAAGCATCCCAACTGTGTGTCAATTCAATAAACGCAGACCTGACGAACCATGTGAGGGGTCGTAAACAGCTGCAACAGACATAAATGTCTAGGGTTTAAGAAACCTGCCGAAAGAAAGGGAGGAGTAGAGCTTGATGGGGAGTCGAGTTTTATGCTCAAGAGTTCCAAGAAAAGTACTTATATATCTTCAGCGCAGCTTCTTTGGTTTATGTCGTGCTATCGGGACTCCCACAAAAGATAGATTAATCAAGAACAGGCTGTTATATTCAACAGCATCCTCTCCGTTTTGATGCACCGCTCCGGAGCAACAGAGCAGACGCCATTTGTCCTTCCACACTCTTCCCTCCCTGATCTCTTTATTAGAATTGCTTTCACTTCTCCACATGTAGCAAATTATCCAATAAATGTTGCTTGGATCTCGATCCTTCAGAATTTTGCAGGGATGGACAACATTTCTTCCATGACTGTTGAAAGCTCTTTGTATCCCGCCCCCCCCACACACATTGAAGACAGTTAATGTTCAACCTTTCTCTCTTTTTCACACACATTATAACGGCAAAGCTAAACTTTTGTAGTCATTAGTTGACGAAGCTGTTTGTTAAATCGACAGCTGGGAGAGTAAAGCTTTGGTACGGCAGATTTCACACATTTTTCGATTGTGCAAATGTGTAAATACAACCGTAAACGGTCCAGATCACTCACAGCAAGTCTACGTTAAGGTTCCTGTCAGACCTAATGCACAATATGATAAATTGACTGGCAAAACGATACCACATGAACCCCGGTCATCAAACACCAGAGTAGAAATCATCCAACAAATTTAATCACATTTCCTACTTTTTGACTGAAGCTCTGCTCCATAAGGTCTCCGGCCCTTCAGAACAGATAAGAATGAGTTTGGGATGTCATGGTGTGTGCTACGTGTGTAAATAAGCACTTCCAAGAGAGCGTGAGAGAAAGTGAAAGTGAGTGAGTGGGCAAGAGAGACTTTTTTATTCCCCCTTTAACCACACTTTATTTTACCCAACATAAAAAAACTATATGCAGTAAAAAAAAAAAAAAAAACTATTACAGAAATAAAGATCTACACATATTTAAGTAAATGCTGGTCAATGTCTTTCATGCATTTGTTTAAATCTATTAAAAGAGAGAGAGAACGAGAGCAAAATGGAATGACAAAAAAATGGAGTGTGAAAGAACAAGAGAGCAACAAAAGGAGAGAGTTGAGAGTAAGAAAAGCAGCAAGAAAAAGTGAGAGAAAAACACAAAGAGAGTGGGAGAGAACGAGCAAAAAAAAAAGAAAAAAAGAGCAAGAGCGAAGGAGAAAAAAAAAAAGACAGATAGAGAGCGAAAAAGTAAGAGCGAAAGAGACGAGAGGAAGAAAAAGAAAGTAAAAGAGAAAGGAGAGTGAAATTGAAAGAAAGAGAAAGAAAGACAGAGAGGCAAAAATTTTTTTTTAAAAAAAAGAGAAAGATGGAGAACAAGATTTAATCCTCTAGGGTCACGTAGAGGTCCATCCAAGGGAGCACGTCACAGGCGCTGGGCAAATATAGCCAATACAGGGCGCCAATTTCTCTCACACACATACAGACTATAGGGGCAATTTTAGAGCATTCAATTCACCTTGAATCCATTTTTTTGGACTGTGGGAGGAAACCGGAGAACCCGGAGGAAACCCATGCGGACACGTGTTACCTTTATCTTTATTTAACATGGAAACTCCACCCAGATATGGTTTCGAACCGGGAATCCCCAGGGCTGAGAGGAGAACATGCTAACCTCTATGAATCTGAGCCTGCCCGGAGAAGAAGTTTAATAAAAAAGGGGAAGAAAAAAAGGAATATAATATTGTTTGCATGTGAAATGTCATGTCAATGCTATAGCGCCCTCTATAAAATAGTCAGACCAGTAAAGTTCATGCAGCTCAGAGAATTTTGCAGTTAAAATAATATTTTAAACACATTTCCAGTTAGTAATAGAGTCACAGTACGACTCTTAACCGCAGAAGTCGACATGGTAAAATAAAGAGAAACCTTTCACCAGGCAGTCAACTCTTTCCATCGTGGGTTAGTAGCTTCTGCGCTTGGACAGAACTCTGCCCACTGTGCCTCTACCTCCTGTGGAACATTTTGCCCGCAGTTTAAAATGAGTGTAAACGACAGACAGACCACACAAATCTCCTCAGTTAGATGTAAGGGAAGTAACATCATGTCCTGGACAAAGGTTTCCTTAATGACCATTCTGCGCTGATCATTTCCACTGGAGGTTACTTTTGTAGCTGGTGCAGAGGGCGCTTTTAATTTGTAATGCCTGGATGTGGCGAGCATAAATCTAACCCATGCATCCCTTTAAGGCCAGACAGCCGCTTCAAACAGGGATTCTCATGCTCAGGCCTTTGCGCTAAGCTGGTTCAGCTCTCAGATGTCGGGGGCTTTGTTGGCTTCTCCCTCGCCTGGTTAACACTGGATTAACACAATGAACTCTGGCTAACACTTCGACCGTGTCCACTTCAGTTCACAGCTCTGAAGCAGGGCCGAGCGGGGGCAGGTAGGTGCTATAAAAGACAACATACCGTTTTCGTCTTTGTGCGATCATCTCAAAGGCTTTGTAGCAACTCAGTCCGTCATAAATCAGTGCTCTGACCTTGTTTGTGGGCCCTGCCATCGCAGAAGGACTTTTTTTTTTTCTATCACAGTGGGGGCAGTTCTGCACAAGTACTGTAAATACACCCCAGATGTGTGCCCTCCAACCTCAGCCGATCTGCTATTAAACTCCTAAACTAATTTAGCGTCCACAGGACCCTCTCTGGAAGCCAGGACCGAGTGAGTCGCTCAGCGGGGAAGCGGTCGTCAATCATTCTGACTGGCTGTTATTGTTCAAATTCGTCTTGCTGTATTAGCATCGAGCATTATGGGAAATTGAAATGTCATGGTTGTGCACTGAGAACACCAGCCTCTGAGTTGGACCTGGTTGAGGCCGTGTGCACAAACACTTCCACTCAACCCTCTGGAGGATTTTAATGTGGAAACACATTATATTCCTCACTGAGCAGATATGTGGGTCTTCAGAACCAGAACATTTTATTAAACTGCAGTGACCACAGATGCTCAAATGTTGTGTTATTAATATACAAACGAAGAATAAACGACAAATTATAATCGAGATTTAATAATTCTAAATAATACAATATAAAGTAATATGGAAAGCGGCAGTGGCAAGTTATCCATACATTATCTTCTGCTTATTCCTTTACAAGGGTCATGGTGGGGTTCCCCAGGCCCATCCATGGGAGAAAGTTACGGGTGTTGGGCAGATACACCCAGGACAGGGCGCCAATCCATTGCTGGGCACACACTCACAAACACTACATGGGGCAATTTAGAGCATTTATTTTACCTTGAATCCATTTTTGGACTGTGGGTGGAAATCAGGGAATCCTCAAATAAGGGGCTGCACAGTGGTTAGCCTGTTCACCTCTCAGCGCTGGCCAGTTCTTGTTTTGAATACCAATCTGGGCGGAGTTTCCATGTCCTCACCGTGTCTACCGGTTTCCACCCACAGTCCAAAAACATGGATTCAAAGTGAACTGGCTGCTCTAAATTGTTCCTTTAGTGTGTGAGAGAGAGTGTGTGCCCAGCAATGGATTGGCGCCCTGTCCTGGGTGTATTTGCCCAGCGCCTGAGACGTTCTCCTCTGGATGGGCATGGTAACGTCTTCTGATTCTGATGTAAAGTAGGGATTATTGTACCAATATAAAAATGCACATTTGAATCAAATTAATTGATGCTATTAATGATCTATTCTGTTCTATTCTTCAATACCAACTATTTTTAAAGAGATCGAATGGACGCAAAAACATTTTGATAAAAAGGTTTGAATGGGAATCAAATAATGCTGTTTAAAAATCCATCCCACCAAAAAGTCTCCCATTGTTTTGCCTTTGGGTTCGAGAATCCTTCTTGCAAGTGAAATGAATGGATTAGCATTTCAATGGGCTTGTTGAAAATTCACACACCTGGCTGATGGGTGTGTTTGTGTGCTCCTCCAAAAAAAAGAGCTGAACCTCCTGTGGTTTGGCCCAAATGCACCCCCCATGAACTTTTAACTTAGAGCTGAGATATGAGGGTCTCTGAATCCTGCAGTGATTCACTGATAAGGCCACCACTTCTCCCCCATGGGGGGCGGCTTCAGACCTCATCCTGTTAACCAACCAAACTGCCTTCAAACACCCTCCAGGTGAGAGAGCCGCTGGAGATCGTGATGAAAGCCTCAGGACCTCGGGTTCAGGTCTCAACATCTGTCCCGACCCCATTTATCCCAAAGCAAATGGCAAGGCCCAAGTGGGGCGCTCAAAACAGGAAATATGGACATCTGTCAGCCCCCCTGCGGGACCCAAATGAGTTACCGAGTCGGACAAAGCCTGGGGATCACGTGAAAGAATCACATATCCTGCTGGAAAAACCTGCAGTTTGTAAATGAGAGAGAAAACGGATGGTGCGCATTTAAAACCCCGTATCCGACGCGTCCGGAGTGTCCAAAGCGCAAACTTTTACGCACTGCTTTCTGAGTTCGTTTAAGGGTTGTAGGCACAAAATAATGACTGTGTTTAAATTGAGGTTGTGTTTCTGCAACTCTGCTTCAGATTCAGCGAGTTTCTCCTGCTTTAAGCCAAGAAAACAGGCTTACCTGAACTCCCCAAGACGCACAACGCCAACAGCAGCGTCTTGAAGCAGCTGATCCGAAGCCCACAGCTAATCCTCAGACGCATCTCTCAGGAGAACAAGTTCAGCCAGTCGGAACGTTCAGGTCTACGACAGCATCCGATCTCTCCCGCAGGTAAACAGAGTCTCTACGTTCTCCTCGAAAACGGGATCGGTTTCTCCCCCAAACTCGGCTGAGGCGCTCAGGTGTGCCGGGGACGCAGCTCGCCTTCTCTCTGTCCGGTTTGTGAAAGAACGGCGCGTTTCATTCCGACCCTCCGAATCCGCTCAGTGCTGCTGGAAAAGTGAGCTCCAACAAACTTTTGACGGAGCGTGGCTCATTCCTGAGGAAGGGAAGCGGGAGAACGCCGAGCAAGCGTGGAATGAACGACATGCGCCATCTAGTGGCAGCCACATCTATTTGAAGACACGCCACTGCAGTCGCG
>JAOUQT010069232.1:0-10320 GCA_025769995.1 Xyliphius kryptos
GCATTAAGGGCAATTTAACATTTAAGCATTATTTTTGGACTGTGGGAGTAAACCAGAGCACCCAAAATAAACTTAATAACAAACGTCCCTCAGAAAAGACCCAGAACGCCACACCCAGGATTTAAACCTAGGTCCCTCTTTCTGTGAGATGGCAGAGCTACTCACTAACAGTAATTTTTGGGAATATCAAAGCAAGTTCTGATGATTCCGAATAAAAGGTATTTGCAATAAAATTTTAATCGAGTAGTATATATTATTAAAGATGTAATTACTGTATAGGAGAGTAATTGTGGGTAAGGTGAGGGTCTTCGTTCAGTGTTCAAATACTGCAAGTGATTCTTGTCTCCTATGCATCCTGGATGAATGTGGATCCAGTCGAGACTCAATTGAAGCTCAGAAAGCTCTGAGAACACATCAGGTTTTGACCATTGTCATCAGGTAGGGTCTGGACGAGTTTTGTCTATGTAGGAGAGCATGAGGGGTTTATATTTAATGATGGCTAATATAGGAAGTCAGATGGGGAATTATGATCTGTAAAGTCATACAGAGATGTGTGGATGGATATTCAATACGATACGCAAGTGACTGGTATTTTCATTAGTAATGCTTCTACTAGGATGACATTATTGTATAAAAACCTTGGTCAGCAGGATAGAACACTACTGTAAACAGACCATGCCTTGCCATGTCATATATCATCTCTGCTTTAAACACAACGGATATTTTTCTAGATTAGAAGGCAGTGTTGTAAATTCCTGATCATATCGAGTTTGTACTGGCTTTGCTACAGATGATGTCTAGAACAGCATCAATGCCACTGCGCCTATTGTTTTTCAATCTCACCCTTAATATGATGGCAATAATAATAGGCAGAGAGAGTGAGCGATACAGAGATAGATAGAAATAGACAGAAAACAGATAGAGAACAGGTAAGAGAAATGAGCGGTGCTTGTTTGGCATTCAGACAGACCTTCACGAAGAGAAAGTATCCAGAGTGGTAATGATGGATATTATAATGAATGACTAATTATGCCTCAGAATGGCTGTGAGGGACGCATCCACAACCTGCTTCTGAGTGACTGTCATCAGATCCCTGCAGGGCTTATTAAAGTGTGACCCTTAAATAGTCTAAAGATCTGTCCTTTTTTGTCAAGTAGTATCTAGCATGTGGACATGTCAGATTAGTGTTACCTTACTGAAAAAGGGGAAAGAGAGAGAGAGTGAGAAAAAGATAGCAAGAGAGACACAGAAAGAGGGAAAAAACAGCTGTTTTTACACATGTACATATGTTCCAAATGAGCTATTGCTTTGAACTTAATGTAATTTCCATTCATGCATGTCATACTCTGTTAAAACTTGGCTTATCATGTCTAGCCTCTGGACACAAATACATAAGTTCTGATCACCAATGTGATTAAGCTGAAAACCCACTGCCATTCAGTGCAATTTATCAGCTGGAAGTTTTTATTTATAGTATATATATAAATATTATATAAAGAGAATATATTATGGAATAATTATAGAATGTATCTAAAAAACAATAATATATACAATATTTCTTCAATCTATTCTACATTATTTGTTACATTATAAACAAACATGAATGACACTTGCCCAGTAAAACTAAGTAAAGATCTGATTTATTTAACAGTGCATCAGAGAAATAAATAGCAAACATACAATAGGAAAAGCTATAATCGAGGTCGAAAAAAGTCTAAAGTCATATATAAAGGCAGTCCAAAATCAGCCAACAAATCCATTAAAGGGGCGAAGTAAGTTTAAACACAAAAAAACGAAATAAAGGAAACAAAGGAAATGGGAAGATTTCATAAACCAACGCTCAGTAAGCAACAATATCAGCAGGTTCTTTCTACTTACAAATATAAAGTGAAGAATTTAAATACATGGAATAGATTACAAACATCTGAATTTCCTAGAATTCTGGTGACAGAGAGCACGAGAGTGCAGTGTGATTAGGAGAACATGTGACAGAAGAATAATGGGAAATGCAATTCAGTATGTTGGAGGATACGGAAACGAGTACCTTGCGACATGACAACCTCATAGTGACACATTTAGGTACAAAGATAAATTATAAACTGTTATGTATAATTGACATTAAATGGCTATAGCAGTGTCTAGGTTCATACTTGTCCCAGCCCATGGCTAGGCGTGAAGCTGATTAGCCATGTTGGAAGCGCTAGACACACGGTATTAGCCCACTAGACTACAGTGAAGAAAATATTGAAAATAAAACAAATAAGGAAAACAAAACAAAAAGTAAGGGGGGACTGAAGGGGAGTGCTCCAGAGGCTAGATGCGCCCCAGAAGTGGGTAGCACCTAAATCAGCACTCTTTTGAAAAATGTATGCCACGGCCAGCTCTGGAACTCTGCTCATGGAGCACTCAAGGTCACACAGCTCTTTTCCTGCCTCAAATTACCTCTGGGCAGACCCACCTCCCCACTATTCGGCTCACTGTGTCTTTTTGGACTGTGGGAGGAAACCAGAATACTCCCACATGAACAACTTGCAAACTCCACACAGAAATTTCCCAGGTTGCCTCACCTAGGGATCCTTTTTGTTGTGAGGCAACAGCACCTTGCCAATTGTCACGTCCGCTACCAAGAGGGTACCAGAGGGTGCCAAGAACTGTATGTCTAGACTTCCTCACCACACGCATACACACTCAGGTCACTTCCCGCCCACAGCTATTTTCTAATTAGTATTAGGAAAGCAGTTTACCTGCTCTACTCATTCTAATAAAAGGATGGGTTTGGAAGAGAGTGGCTGTGGGTTGACACTGAGTCTTTATACTATATTCCTGTGTTTGCACCTGTCAGTGTGTTAGGAACATATCTCGTTTGTTCTGTTCTCTGTCTCTGCCTTTGTCTAATTAATTTGTATCTGCAAGTATTCCAATTTTTTCCATGTCATTCACTTAGGAACTTTACCGTGTCTAGTGGGTGTTAGAGCTTTTTAGAAGTAGTGAAGCTGGAGTGTCTGGGAGCAGCAGACTTTCGTAACTTTTTAGTGCAACCTCTGTGATTTTGGATTGTTATCTGATTTTGTGGTTAATATGTGGTTAATATCTACCGGTACTCTGATCTGTTATATTTTATGTGCGTGACATTAAATTAATAAAACTGCTCTTATCTTCTAAACTGTTGTGTGGGGGTTCATTACACCAAGATGCCACCCCTTAGTCAAATAATAAAAAATTCTGAAATCAAGAACACCGGCAATCAAAACAAAATAAATAAATAAAAAAAATGATTCATCAACATATAAAATTATAGAATAAATGCTTTTACTTCAGATCTCTAAATTTATACTCATCAGGAAACAAAACATCATGAAAAAAACATGCTCACACTTTTATATTTCCTTTTTGCACTCTCTCTCTCTCTCTCTCTCTCTCATATTCCTCTCTGGCATATATTATTCATCCATCTGTAGTGCTTTTTAATGTTTCTCCTGAATCTCCACAGGGAAACAGATCTGGAGCTGTAAGAAGCAAACACACATATGCACACACACACACACACAAACAGTAGTTCTCGCTTTCTCTATTCTGTTCTGCAGGTGCTGGTTTGAGGAGACGGTTTAATGGAGGAGAAGAGTCTCCAGTTGTTTTCAGCACTGAGCTGGAGGGTCATAGTGGCATCGTTCCCTCAGCAAGAGCTGCACAGCAACAGAGTTTGTTTTAATGGATGATAATTAAGCAAGAGAGTGTGTGTGTGTGTGTGTGTGTGAGAGAGAGATTAAAAGAGAGTAAAAGGGGGGATAGATATGTGTGAGTAGCATGTGTATATATCACAAAAAAAAAACAAAAAGAAAGAATGAACGGAAATTCTGAGAGATTTATTTACAAAGAAACACAAACAGATGAAAGACATCTACAAAATTACAAAACAGTCAGTGCAGGACAGCGCAGTAAAGGATTGGGGGGCTGCTTGTTTCAGACCAGCAGCTTTGAAGACAAACATGTTAAATAGTAAAAAATACAATGAACGAACAAACAGGCAACCATACACACACATATGCACACATACACAATGATAATCATAAAGCACAATCACAATGAACACTCACCGAAATCCGTTCCCGCCTCCGATTTAAAGAGATAAGGTGGAAAAGGATGCACACCATTCACATCGTATCAGACCTGAGACACACCGCAGCGCTAACACACGCACACACAATTATACACAGTCAGACACAAATAGACATACATTCATTGCAAGTCACAGACCCAGCACACACCCAGGGAGGATTTTTATCCCTGCCATGCCACCACCTGTAAATAACAGCACTGTGACTATATAAATATGAAATTTAAATATGGTTAATTTTTTCCCAATGAACAAGACGGGTGATGACCCCAATTCTGCCTGGGGATCTCAATATTCCCACTGACACTGGGTCTGTTACTGTATCTGATTTTCTTTCTCTGTTAAATTGCTTTGACTTAATTCAATATGCTGATTTTCCAACTCACAAACATGGTCATATACTTGATGACATCTGTTCTACTAGTGGGATTGTCAGTAAATTTTCTGGACACTCTACTAGCCTATCTGATCACCTTTATTTCCGTCTGTGTCTCCTTACTTGCTTCCAAGTCCCGTCCCAAACTGCTTCGTACATATCGAAATTTCTCTGCTGCTGACCCCTCCTCCCTATCTTCTCTTCTCGGTTAATCCCATTTCAATTATATCTGTTTGCTTCATTCTCTTGTAGAGCATCTTACAACACAACAGCATCTTAGAACACAACACTGGCTAGAATTTTCGACGCCCTGGCACCAGCCAAGATTCGGTTTGTGCCTTCCTCTTATTCTGCAGCCTGGTTTACCGGCAAGCTTCCTACCCTGAAAACACTAGGTCGGCGTACAGAACGGCCTTATAGGAAATCTGGCCTGATGTTTAATTTTTTGTTGTTTACAGACCACGTGGCTGATTATAAGGTAAACCTTAATAAAGCTTGCTGCTTGTACTACACGGAAGTATTCAAAAAGCTGCGCATGGTCCTAAACAGCCAAAGAACTTGTGTGCCTCTAGTCTGTGCGAGGCCTTCCCTAACTTCTTCAGTGACAGGGTGTCAACAACCTATAAGGGGCTTTAGGGTGTGCCTGCATCTGTCTCATCCCATCCTTCTCCGGTGTCTGCACTTCTCTGTGTTCCCAATGACCTATTTTGTTCACGGACAAAGGTTTTGTCTCTATTTTACTACTTCTCGATCTCACTGCCGCATTCGATATAATAAATCATAACATTCTTCTGTCCAGACTGTCCAATATTGGTCTTTTTGGCCTGGCACTAACATGGTTTAAATCCTACCTCTTTGACAGGCAACACTTTGTCCAGCTGGGGTTCCACATTTCAATAAAATGCATCCATACATCAGGTTGTGCCTTATGGCTCGGTCTTTGGACCACTGCTATTTATATTATACAGCTCTGCCCTAGGTGAAATCTTTAGATATCACAGGTTAAAATTACATTGTTAATCAGACAACACCCAGATATACCTCAGCCTTTAGGCCATTCGATCCCTTTCCTCATACTTCTTTCACTATGTGTCTTATAAATATCATCCTATTTCTGTGGGCAAATTTTATTAAATTAAACACCAATAAAACATTGGCACTAAAGCTTTACTGTCCTCTTTACCCTGCCGTGTTCTTCTCATTGGGAACACCTGTTTCTCCTGCTGATACTGCTCGAAACCTTGGTGTTACATTTGACCCTCTCCTAATTTTTCTGCACTACATCCACTCCATCAAAACCTCCGTAACATTTCCTGTCTTCACCCCATAATTACACCCCAGACAGCAGAGCTTTTCATCCATGCATTTGTCACTTCCCGGCTGGACTATTGCAATTCACTGCTCTACAGTCTTCCTAACAATACAATATGCACAATACTAATTCAAAATTCTGCGGCTAGGATCCTTACATCCATTTGCAAACATGAGCACATCAACCCGGTTCTGGAGCAGATCCACTGGCTCCCTGTACATATGCAAATACAATATAAAATACTACTTCTCACTTTTAAAGCCCTTCATGGACTTGCTTCGGTATAATCTTCCTGCACTTCCATCCAGTTTGTTTTTATGGTATGGAAACCCTGTCCAGTAACAGTGAGATTACAATGTCTGGATAAAACTTACAAGAGCAGCTAAGTTAAAAATATGATCCAGAGGGAACAACAGGAAAGATGACTCCCTGAGACATTAGGACATTTGAACATCTTAGTATACTGACACTTTAGCACGTATATCATCAGAATATCATGATTTGAGACATCAGTGCAAAGGAATAAGCCTCAAACGCCTCAAAGGTTTTCTGTTTTCTTTGTGCTCTCTTTATCTTACTCTCCCTCACACACACTTCTCCTAAATCTAATCTCAGTACATACATTATTCATTTGTGGTACCCTCAAGTAGACTTGTTTGTTCCTATAGATATGGAAGATAATTGCAAAATTCAACCTTAAGGACTGCTACTGTTCTTATGAGAGTGTGTGTATATTGCTTGTACCAACAGGTGCTGCAAGGACGGAGCAGGCGAGAGGTCTGACATCTGCTGCCCACACACTTTATGCACTATGTACTCTTTTCTGTATCTCTCTCTCTCTCACACTTTGTCTCTCTCTCTCTGTCTCACACACATATGCACGCACACAGACTTACACACTTCTCCTTAATCTCATTATAAAATCCCACATTTAACACATTTTCTCCCACACACCTGGTAGCAATGCAGTATAATTATGTATTTGTAGTATCACTGGTATCCTTTTTAGCTGACTTCATCCCACCTGCCCAGTTCTAGTGCATTTTATATCACTTGATGTTACTGTGTTCAGAGATACACTATAGTACACCTGCGAGTTGAGATCACACCGTATTACTGCCAGACCTGTGCAGCGTATTAGAGGGTCAGGCTTCAGTTGGATACTCAGTCTACAGAGGCTTTTTTAACAGTAGAGTATTTGTAACATTTCCACTTATGTGCTACTTGCATTTATGGCTCTGACGCACATCTGTTTTCAAGTACTACTTTTCCTAGGTACAGTAGTTTCAGAAAAAGCTGGAAAAAATGCACTGCACTTCTGTGTCCCTCTTTGCGCACTGTCTGCAATAAAAAAAAACTTCACATAAGTTCATAGCATGTCACTGTCAAATTACTGTACTGTATCTTAAGACTGTAATATTTTAGTGATTGTTTATAAAAGCCAATCTAGGGACAAGTCATGCCAATTAGCTTATGCTATAAGCGCCATAAGCCGGCATGGGACTGCTAATTTATTAGTTTGTTTATGCTATTGTGTATCCGTCCCAATTATATAAACTTAATAAATAAAAAAAATAAAATAAGACAAAACTTATCTCACTAAATATAGATGTGGGATAAATATACTGACTGAGCATCTCAAATATAATAAAAAAAATATTTTTTTGAAGGTGGCACAGTGGCGCAGTGGTTAGTGCTGTCGCCTCACAGAAAGAACGACCCAGGTTTTATCCCTCAGATAGGAGGACTTTTGCATCTTCTCCGTATATTCGTATGGGTTTTCTCTGGGTTTATATCGGGTCCTCTCACATTCCAAAAACATGCATGCTATAGTAAATTAGTGTCTCTAAAGTGAGCGAATGCGTGTCCTACAATGAATTGGGGCCATGTCTAGGCTTGTTCGTTAAGAACTACCCCACATAATTTCTCTTCAAAACATTCCATTTTACAATTATGAGTGCATGCACAGCCCCTATCATTTTTATGTGTAATACACCTGTGATGTATTTAACTTAAATTGATACAGTGAGGTGGCAATTTTATATATATTTTATATACATTTTTATATATATTATATAATTTTATATATATTCAACAGCAGGTAAATACCTTCCCTTACAGTTTTAGTATGCCTCTAAACCCTGTAAGTTTTAAGCGCAATATTAAAAACTTTGTGTAGACATGGTATTTAAACCTATTGTAAGAAAAGACCTGAAGAACATTTCTGATCCATGTTAAAGATACTTTCTTAAAAATACACTGTATAGCTCATGCTGCAGTTGTAGGTGTGAATGTATATTTTACTTTGTCCACAGAGCCTTTGCATTTATTGACAAATATCAAACAGTAAATATCTCTAAATATCTCACTTTAGTAACCTCTAAAGTGGCCCTTAGTGTGTGATTGTGCCCTATGATAGAGTGTGGTTGTTGCCTCCCTTGCACCCAGAATTGCCGGGTGGGTACTGGCTGGCCCGCGACCCCGTGTGGGGTAATCAATGAATGATTGCGGCTTTAAGAAACTAATTAGGCCCTTTATACATAAATGCGAGTTTAACATGCTCTGCTCGCCCCACCCGGGGATTGAAGCCAGGTTATCTCAATGTCACGCAACAGCACTACCACTGCGCCACCGTGACAGCCACTTATTTTATGTTAATACTGTCATGTTAAAGGATCAAAATGTATGATGTTTAATACACTAAACCACAACCACTTCATGAAAATGTTGTCTATGGAGGGACGACTGCAACATATTTTAAAAACTGAGCAGCAACTTTCACTTCATTCTTGATTTTTTCTCTTGATATATGCATCAGTTGTTTGCATACCACTTAGTGTAGATTAAGTTCTACATGATCTCGAATACATTGCTATGCTAATATATCATAGAAACATTATATAAATGTTTATCACCAGATGTACATTTTCGAGTGGACAAGTATCAAATAACTGCAGATAACTGTAAGCAGGTCAAAATAAGGCAGGTCTCATTGTTACTGCTATCACGCACATACATTTATCCATAATTCACATGTCTCTGTAATGTATACTGCAAGTTAGATTTGCCTGAGGGCTGTTATTGTATGCACTGTGTTACCCACCCTCTCCTTCTTCCCTACAGACACACTGAAAACACTCAGCTGTACACACCAATATAATGGCATTAGCACTGCTAGTGTTACAGTGTTGAATATACAGTTATTGTTTGGATAAGTCTTTTAAAAAGACATAAGTTATTCCATAATTACTTGAACAATTCCTTCTCATCACATTTTGTTTGGGGGCATATATCTGAAATCACATTTATGTTATATATTTTTATTATATCAAAGTCTTCTTCTTCTTTGTCTTTCGTCTCTCTAATGGGTGTTTTTTATTATATTAAAGTAATATCTAAATATTATCATTCTGATGAAACATAATAAAGTAATGCGCACAAATCTAGGACTGTGAACTTATTCATTTCAATTTCATTAATCATAGAAACAATAACGCATGAAAAATGTTAACGTTTTTTCCTTCTTTCTCTTTGAACACTCCCAGTGACTATAACATGATAGAGACAAACAAAACCTTACTACTTTGATGCATATTAAAATTGAGTGCAAGCCTTGACAGGAAATATGGTAAATATTATTATTAATGTAATTAGCCCTTTCTTCCCCTTCCCTCTCCTGTTTCTCTATCTTGTGCACACTGCTTCTGTTTTTTACCAGTCATCTTTGTTAATTTTTTACTTTTACCTGGCCGTTTTAATTGTTTCAAATCAAAAATCCATATTTTATTCAGAATAGGACATAGATGACATATCAAATTTTTTTTAACTGAGAAAATGTTTTAACTGATCATTTAAATAGTTCGGACAAGGTCATGTTTACCACTGTGAGACATCCCCTTTTCTCTATACAGCAGTCTATAAACATCTGGAGACTAAGGAGACAAGTTGCTCAAGTTGACGGATAGGAATGTTAACCAATTCTTGTCTAATGTATTATTTTAGTTGCTCAAATGTCTTAGGTCTTTTTTGTCATATCCATGTTTTCTATATGGAATGCAGGCTGGCCAGTTCAGTACCCGGACCCTTCTTCTACACAGTATTGATGCTGTAATTGAAGCAGTATGTGGTTTGGAATTGTCATGCTGGAAAATGCAAGATTTTCCCTGAAAGAGACATCATCTGGATGGGAAAATATGTTCCTTTAGAACCTGGATATACATTTTAGCACTGATGGTGTCCTTCCAGATGTGTTAGTTTGTCCATGCCACAGGGACGCCTCTTTAGTCTAAATGGCACGGCGTCCCTGATTTCCATAAAGAGCTTCAAATTTTGATTCTTCTGACCACAGAACAGTCTTCCACTTTGCCACAGTCCATTTTTAATTAGCCTTGTCCCAGAGAAGGCATCTGCGCTTCTGGATCTTGTTTAGATATGACTTTTTCTTTGAACTAGAGAGTTTTGGCTGGCAACGGCAGATGGCACGGTAATTGTTTTCACAGATAATGTTCTCTGGAATAT
>JAOUQT010069253.1:0-10319 GCA_025769995.1 Xyliphius kryptos
GTGAGTCAGACATCACTTTCTGACCTTACAGACGCTCTCTCTAATAATTAAAACAAATGTCTTATGTAAAAGCTCTCACAGCTGCAAATCAGGGCAAAATCCTGTAGGTTTCATGTACTACTATAAAAAAGTACTAGCTGGGGGTATTATAATTGGATGGAACTGTGATATTAATATAATGTAATACTAACTGTCTAATTGGAACCAACATGTTTTCTAAAACAGAAATAGTGAAATGTTCTGTGTCAAAGGGACAGGACATTAATCCATCGCCGGGCACAAGCTTACTCACACAGACCAGACACGCACAATATACAGAGGGAAAATAGCTAGGGGCAATTTAGAGCAGCCAATTTACCTTAAATCCATGTTTACTGAGAACCAAGAGGATATCTACAAAGACACAGGGAGAAGCCCCACTCCAATTCAGATTGGAATCTGTATCCACAGCATTTATAGGTCAACATGCCAACCACTCTGTGTATGCATGCAGATGAGAGATGTACTGCAATCTGTATGGTGAATGGGACAGCACCAACACTTGTAAGAATTCCTTGAATTACACTGTAAGCATAAACATGTGAGTGAAATAATTTCTAAAGTATTTTGCTTATATAATGCAAGTGTACAGTTATGTAACTTTCTTTTAGGCAGATGTTATGAAATACCTCTTGAACAGCACCATGTGCCTTACAAGGAATGAAGGACAAGCTGTTTAATTATGGGTGACAAACAGCATAAGCTACTGAAAAACTATGTATTATTCTTAAGCACAGGGAAGAAACAGACTGGTGCTCAATCACACATTGACACAGAGGAAGTCTGTGGGAGGAGAAAGTTACAAAATGCACATGACTCAGGGTAATGTCTGGCTGTTTGCCTCCTCAAATGCCAACAGAAATAATGGATGTTTCCCAAATTTTTCACAAAATGCACATTGTGCAGCTCTTTTAAAGCAGAGATTTATTTAGCATTATTTTGCAGATCAATTATAATAAGCCTTTTTTGAAATATGATAAGAAGTAACACACTTTTAAATAAATGTAATGACAAAAATGAAATTAAATAATACAAATATATATTTTGCTAACAAAAATGATGTTGATTTACATAAATTGTACATATAAATGTCTGAAATTTATAAACAAAACATACTGTATGAGATGCACACAGCAAATTCTTTACATGCTGACTTTCGTCTCCATGAGGAGCTAAAGATATAATCATAATAATGAATGATAACATTAAAAAAGCATATGTTTTAACACGCAATACCGATCTATGCAAAAATAATTTAAATTCAGATAATGCATTTTTAAAAGGCCCAAAGGCTTAAAAATTATTAATATGTATATTGTTATTAAAATAAAAAAACAGCCAAGCAGACATTTAAACGTAGAGGAAAAGAGTGACCAGGGTATGCACAAAACTCTTTAGGCAAAAATAACACTATAGCCACTGAAAACATGCTAGAAGGGTAAGTATTTCAAAATTGGGGCCACATATGCAGAAAGCTGTGTCAGCAAAGCCATAGATTGTAGAGAAAGGATTTGTGTAAAGTTTATTAGAGGATGATTTTAATATTGTGTAGATTTGTAAATGAGACGAAAAATTGCAGAACTTGTCAGTTGCATTGGATTAAAGCATCTGCACACTGACTAAATATAAATGCTAAGGATGTTAAAGGGTTAAGTTTAAAGAGTGGTTTGCGACTATGGTGATCTGAATGATTGGGAAGATTTGTAAGGGAAAAGAAAGTTTAAAACTCGTCAAAACTGGATGTGGTAAATAACTGTGGCTGTAAGTGGTGCCGGAGTTAATTGTTTTTGAAAAGGTAATCAAATCCATATTTAATTTGTAATATGAAAATGAATTAGTGCACAATTTCAGTGAGTGTAATCAAAAGGGTTTAATCTTTTTCTTTTTGAACTTGTAGAGAATAATACCTAGTTTGTAGTTTGCCAATATTAAATAAAAGGAATTAAGAGTTTTAAAATAAACAACTGGGCCAACAAAAACAGCTGATTTGTGTACAGATTAAGGAGAAGAACGCAAGTTAAAGACAATAAGAAAAATAATATAAACATCAAAACAGAAGGTCCAGGAACTTAGTCAAGTTCCTCAATGAAATAATGTAAAATGCTTTCAAGCCTCACAGTTGCACACAGTGGCAAAATGTTGTTGACTGTTTAAGTAAAATGGCTTCCAAATGATAGACAGAGGACAAAAAGATTTGTTATCTATTGTTAAGGCATTTTCTTTTGATTTTCAGTAGCTACCCACATTCAATACAAGGCCCTGACCCTGGCTGACAGGACAATCTCTGGATCTGCACCCTCCTAACGACACTGTATTTTCCAAAGGTCCCTCCGACGGCTTGCTTACTGAGGTCTAGTGACAACTGCAACCTTTTTCTTCAACTTCACAATGGTACCAATTCTCACTTCCATATCCTACATCAGTGTTAAATGATGGAATAATCTTCCTAAGCTGACATAACCTGCCTGTAATGCTAAGACATTTAACATTTTAAGAAACACTTTAAGACATATCTCTCTCTCAATATAAATATATAGACATTTTTTCCAACTTACCATATAGATGGACTTTGTAGTTTTACAATTACAGACTGTAGTTCATCGGATTTTTGTTAGTCCACTGTTGGTTCTCAGTTCTCTATTGGTCAGGATCATCACAGTTATAATTTGGTGGTGGATTGTTTATTGTCAGTTCTGCAGTGACACTGATGCAGTGAGGGAGTTTTTGTGCAGCAGTTCTGCTGTAGTTTCGATTCAACACCTCAGTGACACTGCTGGAATCAGAATAATGCACCATCCAAATATTACCTCCTCTGTTGTGCTACTATTACGGTCCTGATTATTAGAAAACAGATTATTAGAGTAAAGAGGACTAAACAGTATGTACTGTAGTCCACAAACAAATGTACTACAGTCTGTAATTGTAGAACTACACAGTCCAACTTTATGGTAAGTGTAACTGATAACATGAACAATAAGTCAAGCAAGAAAACAGTGTATTCAAACTTTTGACTGTTACTTTATATCTTAATCTAATCTAGGCAAATCAGATCAGTAAATAATCAAGATGGATTATATAAATGGTTTCTCTCTAACTGCTTGTGCTGTTCTCTCACTTGTAAGTTGCTTCAGGTAAAAGCATATTAAGTATTCACTCATATGCCTTGACTCACATATGAGCTTAAGTAGCATTCCATTCCTAATCCATTGGGTTCATTACGATGTGGGTCCACCCTTTGAAGCAAGAACACCAACTCTTCTTAGAAGGCTGTCTACAAAGTTTAGGAGTGTGTTTATGGAAATTTTTGATCATTCTTTCAGAAGTGTATTTGTGAGATCATACAGTGATGTTGGATGAGAAGGCCTGGCTTTCAGTCTCCTCTCTAATTCATCAGAAAGACGTTCTTTCGGGTTAAGATCAGGACTCTATTCAGGCCAGTCAAGTTCATCCACAACAGACTGTCATTAATGTATTTATGGACCTTGCTTTGTGCATTGGTGCACAGACACGTTGGAAGAGAAAGCGGCCAGCTCCAAACTGTTACCACAAATTTGGGAGCATGGAATTGTCCATAATGTCTTGGTACACTGAGTTCCTTTCACTGGAATTAAGGGGCCAAGCCCAGCTCCTGAAAAACAACCCCACACCATAATCCTCCCTCCACCAAACTTTACATTTGGCGCAATGCAGTCAGACAAAAAAAAATTCCTCTTTTAAACCCAGACTTTTAAATTAGATTGCCACTGTTTTGGAGTCCAATGCGGCATGCTTTACACTACTGCATCCGAGACTTTGCATTGCAGTTGGTGATGTATGCATGAATGCAGTTGCTCGACCATGGAAACCCATTCTATGAAGCTCTCTGCGCACTGTTCTTGAGATAATCTGAAGGCCACATGAAGTTTGGAGTTCCGTAGTGATGGAATCTTCAGGAAGTTGCCGACCTCTTCGCTCTATGGTAGTCAGCATCCGCTGAACCGCTCCGTCAATTTACATAGACCACACATTGGGGCTGAGATGCTGTCATTCCCGTCCATTGTTACAGCTGACAATTGACAGTAGAATATTTTATGACTGGATTTGTTGCACAGGTGGCATCCTATTACAGTTCCACGGTGGAATTCACTAAGCTCCCATTCTTTCACAAATGTTTGTAAAAACAGTCTGCATGTCTAGGTGCTTGATTTTATATACCTGTGGCCATGGAAATGATTGGAACACCAATTTCTGAACATTTGGATGGGTAAGCAAATACTTTTGGCAAAAGTTTGTGTCTGCAAAGTGACTAATTTTGAATGTTGAGGGTGTTAAAGTGCTGTAATAACAGCACTCAAATTGGCGTTGGTTATTTTAAAGTGGTTTCAAAACTGGAAGGCTTTATCATGATCAAGGATTCAGTTGAGAAGTTAACTTTATTTCTTAAATGGATAGTTTAATTTTATATATTATTGTTTGGAAATGAATTATTCCAGCAGTAAAATAATGTGCTTTTTTACTTTTTACATGAATAGTTCAATTCTGAATAGACAAATGTGTTTGCTATCTTTATAAGACGAGTTTGTCAGTGGGACACACTGGGTCATGCAAGTTCAGCCCCAGAGTACCATCATCCACAGACTGCAAAGCTAAATGAGTAAAGGAAACAGATCTGTTTAAAATGCAGGTATAAATTAATCAGGATCTGTTACTCTAAAAGTATTTTGGTTTGATATTTGAGTCATATGGCAGTGTGTTCTTTAATAAAAATAAAAAACAACACATTTTTTATAAGTCATGGCTTCTGAAGACACTTGGCATGACTTCTGACTGATAAATGTTATCTCTTTTAGGCTGGAAGATCTTGCTATGGTAGCCTAATGGATGGAATGATAGAAATGATTCCTCATCACTCTCTTCATCATTGCTGATTATCACAATTTCAGCTTTGATGACCTCATCTTCCTCATCTGACTCAGCATTTTGATAACCCATGAATATCATTGTGAAAGGCTCAGTGCATTCCAGCCCAGACTGAGGTGAGTTTATAACGTTAAAGGAAAAATCGTGCGTTGGATTATTTGAATAATAATTCTCAAATCCCGCTTGTGGGTGAACTGATGCGATAAGCTTTTTCTTATCATCAAGGTTTTGAATGATTTCATTTTTGGTTGTGTCCATGCCATCACAGGCTTTGCGTCCATCTATAGAACTCTGGTAACTTAACAGTTTGTTTTTGCAATCTGGAATGTAAGAAAATGAGTAGTTACTGTGTGCCGGCCTTTGATCAGTTTGTCCACTTGTGATGTCACTCGAAATTGGACTGAATGGTGTACTAGACATTTGCAGCTCATTGAGATCGGGACTAATCCTTCCTCTCTCTCCTTTATTTGGAGTCGGCGATCTGCTATAGGGGCTTGCAAACACTGGCTCATGATACCTCACGTCACTTGGAATCTTCTTTTCTGTTGCATTTCGTAAAAGCTCCTCTACCTCAAGAGGACTTAACTCATCTATCCTTTCCTCAGCCCTCTGTCCAGTTGTATGTACAGCATAGACAGACTTTTTGCCATCATCATAGACCTTTACACCTTTCTGTTGAAACTCTTGTGGGGTGAATGTTGCAGAGTGGAGAACATGGCTTTTGCCTGTCCGTAAGTCTTTTTCCACACTGATCTCCACAGCATACGCAGCTGAGGAAAGGTATTTGTGAGTTCAGAATTAGTTATTTTTTCTATATTCTACATCCATGTTTCTTTATTCAGTAAAACTTATGGGTGGTGTTTATAGGGTAATATGCCACATACAGGGGCAAGGTGTCATTAGTGCTGCCTAAGTCAATTTTAGGGCCAAGAGGACAAAAAGCTGATACTGATTCTGTTTAATGCTCAAAAATCAATATGAATACTTTATCAAATCAAAATTATCATAATGCAGCAACAGTGACACGGAAATGTGCAGTACATCATGTTAAAACTTATTTATTATCAGTATGTCTATAACTTTGGCAGCAATTATTTCAAATGTTTTTTTGTTTTTTTATGTGACTTTCAGGTTCTCACATCATTCAATTTTGTCATACTTGTTTTTAAAAGGTTGCCCCATTTTATTGAAGTTTGTAATCATTTATTTGCATACATCCCCACAGCATTTTAAATAGATTAAGGTCTTAACTTTCACTGGGCCCATGCAAGCATATTTTAGACATTCTGTTGTAAGTTTGATGATCTGTTTTGGATTATTGTCCTGTATGACAAATTATTTTTCGGGCCCAGCTGTTGGATAGAGAGTCTAACTTTTAATTGTATTGATATTGGTTGTAGGAGGCAACTGCCATCTGAGGTATGGTTACAATGCTAATTGCTACGCTATGTGTAGGAAGTGGATGTGCCATGAGGTATTTTCTATCATTATGTTATTTTCTTTTGCTTTTATTATGTTTGATTTAAAACATTATGAAAACTATTACTTGTCTCCTGTGGTTTCATGTTTGTTCCTGTTGGATTTAGTGATATTTAGCACCATGTTGAATCCACAGTGTTGCAAAAAAGTCTTTAGTCTGATTGTGCAAGTTCTCCTACTTAGTAAGATGAGGAAGGTCTGTAATTTTCATTGTAGGTACATTTCAACTTTGAGAGACAACATGTAAAAAAAAAAATCCAGGAAATATATGTATTTGGTCACTCACAAACAAGCAAGGTTTCTCAAGAATTCTCAAGATTTTTTCAGACCAGTAACTTCTTCTTTAGGAACATTTTCTGTTCTCCTCTCCTTACCTGTATTATTGGCACCTGTTTGACCTTGTTGTCTGCATAAAAGAAACTGTATAAAAGACACAGCCTCGAACAGTCAGACTCCAAAAGAGCAGGCCAAGCGCTATCAAAGGACACCAGGAAGAAAATTGTAGACCTGTATCAAGCTGGAAGAGTGAATGAAGGTGGAAACACCATGCTTTGGACAAAGGGGACAGGATGACTGACCCTTGTTAAAGGAAGAATGAACAGGGTATCGTAGGATTTTTACTCAAAACCTCCTTTCATTACTGAGAGAACTGAAGATGAAACATGGCTGGGTCTTCCAGCATGACAATGATCCCAAACACACTACTTAGGCAACAAAGGAGTGGTTCCATAAAAAGCATTTTAAGGTCCTGAAATGGCCTAGCTAGTCTCCAGACCTCAACCCCATAAAAAATTTTTGGGATGGAGTTGAAAGTCCATCTTGCCCAATGACAACCCCCAAACCCTCTTTACTCTAGAGGAGAGCTGCATGGAGGAATGAACCAAGATAGCAGCTACGGTATGTGCAAACGTGATGAAGACTCAAAGGAAACGTTTGAATTCTGTCATTGCCAACAAAGTTTATGTTACAAAGTATTGAGTTTAACTTTTGTTTTTGACCAAATACTAATTTTACATCATAATTTACAAATAAATTCTTCAAAAACACTATAATGTGATTTACTGGATTTTTTTTTCTCATTTTGTCTCTCATAATTGAGTACCTATGATGAAAATTAGACCTCTCTCATCTTTCTAAATAGGAGAACTTGCACAGTGGCTGACAAAATACTTTTCTTTATACTGTACACACTACCAAATTAATTCCTTCATTAGAAAGTTTGTCCATTGTGGCTTTCTACATTTTTTTAAGATGTGTCATTTGAACAAAAATACTTATGATTATAAATAATAAACTAACACTCAGAGGCTAGGATACAACATGTATTAAGTCTGGCCAAAAAGGGAATTCAAATGTCATTATGTGAATTTTTGCATAAAAATAAAGCTTGGTTGATTTTGGTGAACACACCATTCTCCAAATCCTGCAATACCATTACTGGTGGTTTTAAGTGGGATTTGCTAAGAATATTTTATTTATTTTTGTCCATGCAGGTGTTTGCCCCTGTTGGACTGAAAGAAGTGGAACTTGATCTGGATCCTCTGTCAAGTTTTGGCATTTTTAATAAAGAAAAGTCTACCAGCTTTCTCCAGGTTTCTATTTGGCCAGTGTCTTCTACTAAAACTTTTTACTTGGAGATTATAAAGCATTGTTTTCGGGTTTCATAGTAAAAGATTTTGTTCTGCAGTATAGAGGTGGATTGGAAAACCAATGTAGCCTTATAAACACCACATTTACAGTTTGTACACAAATGTATGCTTTCTGTAGAGCCATGGTAAATATTTCAGTTACACCATGCACATGTAGAGGCATACCCTTTATTTCTGGTTCACTATCAGACTCTTGTAGTGGTGTGTTGATTCTTCTCATAAGTGTGGGCGTATATGGCTTAGGGATATCAGGTATTGCAGAGTAGATATATTGAATTGGCTCTGAAACAGATTTGTAGTTATGAGCTGTCACAGCACAAAATGATATTGTGCTGTAAAATAGCAACACAAACCTCAGACCAAAAAAAGGTTTTACCTGCTTGAAATCCCCCATTTACTTCCTGTGTAGAAATACAGTAAATGGATATCAAAACAAGCAATGATGAGAGGCTTAAGAAAAAAAAATCCTGTGGCGTAGTGACACCTTCCTCCCTACTTACACATATCTTTCACCATCGCTGATGCATAGCTGAGTTTGCTTCAATCACTTCTCTTCATAACCATGACTAAAGCCACCAGCGTAATCCAGAATGTTCCAATGTAATTTGTTACCAGACGCTGCCAAATGAATAACCAAGCAATACCTTTATAATGTCCTCTGTTGTCCTCTCCACTTCTTTCAGCCGTTTTAAGATGATCTCTTCGTTCTCCAAAATATTGTTCTCCTCTGTCTCAAGTGCTTTAATCTCACACTCTATTCTGTAGAGCAAAGACAATCGGTACTAAAGTTGCTTTTGAAACATTTGAATAAATGGACAAATGCATATATGGATTCTTTATTTATATGTGCAGTGCCACATCATCTTAGGAACTGACGCATGCTTTTTATTTTATATTTATTTTAGATTCTAAAGTTGACAAATTACATGTTAATTTTCAAGTGTTAAGCCAATTACTGCATCAAAAAATGTCAATGTGTATTTTGTGGGCATGATGGCTTAGTGGGTAGGGTATGGAATCAATCTGGAGGTTGAGCGTTTTTAAACTTGGGAGTCCAAAAAAGTTGCCACTGTATGAAGGATGACCCTATAAACAACTCTAAACACCAATCGTCAAGTTAGCATACGAGTAAGTTGCTTTGGTCAAGAGTGTCTGCTAAATGATGTAACATAATGTAATGTGTGTATGCTGTTAACCTGATTTAACACATCATTAAGGCATATGCATTCGTTATTCATTTCAAAAGATAGCTTTAAAGATAGCTCATCAGTGATGGGGAGAGAACCGTTTTTCTGTATTTCGGAGCAGAGCTTTTATAAACACATGTCCAACGTACAGTATATTATTCATTATTCATATATTATTCTCGGCCCCTGGGCAGATACACCCAGGACAGGGCGCCAATCCATCACTGGGCACACACTCACACAGCCACACACACAAGCACACACTATACGAGGCAATTCAGAGCATTCAATTTACCTTGAATCCATATTTTT
This sequence comes from Xyliphius kryptos, assembly GCA_025769995.1. NCBI lineage: Eukaryota > Metazoa > Chordata > Actinopteri > Siluriformes > Aspredinidae > Xyliphius > Xyliphius kryptos. The sequence continues at coordinate 9,566 of JAOUQT010069253.1, forward strand.
GGACTGTGGATGGAAACAGGACAACTCTGAGGAAACGCACGTGGACACGGGGAGAACATAGAAACTCCACCCAGATTTGGATTCGAACCAGGAATCCCCAGCGCTGAGAGGTGAACGTGCTAACCATTGTGTCGTCCCATACAGTATATAAAATGCATGTAAATGTCTTAAACTTAAAGAAATGGATGAAAGTCTTTACCAACATGCTGTTACATTGTTCCACAGCATTTACAAATTTAGGGTCAAAAGTGTAGGAATCACCTGATATACAACTGACTAGCATGTAAGGGTTGTATTCCTAAACCACAATCAACCACATCAGTTGAAACGACAGATTGTGCAGATACATGGAGAATAGACAACACAGCTTGTTATTTTCAATTGGACTCCTGATCTTATCCTCAAATCAATAGTTTCAACAGATGTTAAACTCATGACAAAGCTCACTAGATGTATATTTTACACTGGGGCAATAAAGAAAAAACCATCCAAATCAGACTGCCAGGCAGACACCAAACTTGATGGCTGGATGCAGTTTGTGTGCATCTTCTCAAATAACAAACTTCACACTGATTGGCTTAAAATTGTCACTATAGTGCCGCAAAACGACAAACAACTTTGCAATATGGGCCCAATAAGCTACAGCCATTTAGATTTTTTGAAAATTAAACATATTTAATTGTGTTAGTCCTAGGTTTTCCAGTCATCCCCGATGTGTTTTCATTCATTATTTTCCACTTATTCCTTTATGAGG
>JAOUQT010069264.1:0-10319 GCA_025769995.1 Xyliphius kryptos
AGCAGTGCTTGAAAACCAATTCTCTGGCACAGGAGCAGTGGAAGCCTGGAGAATATAAGGCTGAGTAATCAGTCTGTAAATTGACATCAGGTGAGGTGAGTCATGTGATCAGCCCGGCTGCAGCAGTAGACTCTTAAAGAGGCAGTGACTCTTAACATTGCTGTGCTGGGGTTCTTTTTGTACACAATTGGGAATGTGCTAATTACATTATTTGTTATGATGCTCTAATTTGTGATAGCTAGAATCAAAGCCATGACAAGACTTTTGTCTTTGCAAAAACAAATGTAATGGGTTTTACCAAGCTGTTGACATCAGGACACATTTTTGTTTTATTTTGCACCCTGTTATTAAATGCAAAAGCCCTTGACAATAAAGTGAACCATATATTGTAACAATTGATTGATTACAAATAAAGTAATATACAATTTTAAGTTACTATATCCTATTGCAGGGACTATAGACAAGATTGAAAATCAGCCTGTCTAATAATTTTAAGGCTACATTATAACCTGACCACCCCAGACTGATTAACTTCTATAATACATATTATTAAAATAGTTTTTTTATTTATTTTTTAAATTAAAATATTATTTTTCATACCCAGCGATGGATTGATGCCCTTTCCTGGGTGTATCTGCCCAGCGCCCGAGACGTTCTCCCCTGGATGAGCATGGGGAACCCCCTCCCGCGACCCTCATAAAGGAATAAGCGGAAGATAATGAATCAATGAATGAATACATTTTTATCATCAATACAAGATCAATTATGTTCTTTATTTAAATGAATTGATTAGGTTTAAATGATTTTTTTTTACTTTATTGTATTACCAGTTCAAAGCAGAACGTGTAAGTGGTTTGGCATGAGAGAAATGTTTAAATTAAACTAATTTTACTTAATCAGTGCGTGTTAACACAAACATAAGAACAAACAAGATGAATATATCTACTACCAGATATTCAATTTAGCGAAATCAACAGATGTGTAATGAAAACCAATGCACGTACTGTATAAATAAAGAACTTTCACATCTTGGAAATAAAAAATTATCAGGAATATAAGCAGTGTGAATACAGTAGATTGTACAGTAGAATTACAGGACTAAATGTAATGTGTTTAGGTAAATGGACGTCTCACTCTCGGAGAGAACATTGCAGATTTGGGTGGGCTGAAGCTGTCCTATTATGTAAGTCTTCACGTCGCACTCACACACATTTCATTTTACACTTCACATTTATACATCTCACATCACACGTACACATTTTTATTTACTCACACACATTTCCCTTTGACCTTACACATCACACATTTTAATTTACACTTACCATTCTTACTGTAACATCCCATTATCCCATTGTCTCCCTAATCTTTTTTTTATATCTTAATTTACACTTTAATCTCACTTTATATTTACTGCAGTCCCACACAAATATCAAATACATCTTACGTATATCATCACACATGCTTAATTCATTTTACACTCACACTTCTCAGTATAGGATCTATCATCTCTGCTAATCTCACTGCATATGTTTTTACCTTCATGCATAACTGAATTTACATTTTAATCTTACTTCACACCCCACAACTCAATTCACAATGGTCACAATTAGATAGTCACAAAAATGCCTAATAATCACAATATTCCTCCTTAGCTTGAAAAATAGCCATTCTTACCTCTCTTTGTGTGGTTCCATTTTCAAACTTAAGTTACTTAGAAGTTTGGACACTTTTTTTATCCTTACTAATGTTTGTGCAATGGTATTCTCACTTGTGTAAAATTAATAAATAAATAGACAATAGTATACAAGCTTTAGTATTTATATTAAAGTTGAACTTAATCAATGTGTGCTTATATGTTTCTATTCTATTCTAACATTCTTTAAATGCAGGCATATCAAAAGTGGATCAGGGATCACGGTCCAGAACGACCACTGCCCGGCCTTAAATACACTCATGAACAGTTATTTTTTATAGCATTTGCCCAGGTACACACACACACACAAACACACACACACATCCATAACAAATAAACAAATAAAAAAAAGATTAAAAAACAGACAGACTTTTAAAATGTGGAATGCCCTTATGCTTTACTCAAAAAAAACCTACCTGTTCAGTCATATAATTGAAAGTTGTCATGATAGACATAAGAATATTTTATTAATGTGGTCACCTTCAGTCAAAATGTTGGTGAGACATTCTTGTAAATTACTTTTTTTTTAATTGGCAAAAAAACATTAACAACAACGTTATGTTAAAGGTTTTATTTTGTTTTAATCTAAAATCATTTTTGAATGGTATTATGACAGATGGGGTGCTGAATGTACAATAATCTATACCTATAAAACCCAAAGCCTTTATTCACTCACTCACTGACTGACTCATCACTAATTCTCCCACTTCCCGACTACCTACAAGATTGAAACTTGGCACCGTCATTTCCCACCAAGTACTTGGAACAACAAAGCACTTTTCATTTTAGGCACTTCCACTCACCTCATAAACTTCAAATTTGGCAGAGATATATAGGATAACCTCTACACTCACAGAGATATCAAAAATTCCGAAAAAAAATCCCACTGGGGGCCCACCAGGGGACCCAATCCAAAATACGGGTCCTGCTTTAATTGGACATTTCCACGCACGTCACCTACTTTAAATTTGGCAGAGATGTACAGGATGACTGTGGAAGAGCTCTGGTTTGTGACGTGCGAGACAACACAAACACCACTGATATTCGCTATCAAACTGCGTTTTATTTTGCTTTTGCACGGCTCGCGCGTTCTGTGACTTTCAGTCCCGCCGGCTCGTCCTCTCCCCTTCTCTTCTGGTCCCTTTACTGCAATCCAGAGAGCAATCCTCAATTAACTGATCACCTGACAGGTGCGACCGTTTACCTAATCCGCCTCCCAAACCCGGCTTCCGTCTACTGGCCACGCCCATCATGCCGCAACGACCTCTACACTCGTAGAGATATCAAAAATTTCAAAAAAATTCCCACGGTGCCCACCAGGGGACCCAATCCAAAATGTGCTTCACAATGACTAATAACAAATCTCAGGGTCAGTCTCTCAAGTGAGTCAACGTAGCAAAGCACAGGTAGTCGGCAAGTGAGAAATAAAATAAACTTTTTTGATTTAAGCAAATGACTGCAATGAAACAAAGAGTGAAAAATGTAAAGGGGTCTGAATACTTTCCGTACCCAATGTATGTTATAATGCATTATATTACTTTAGGTTATAATGCCTTTTGACACATTCTTTGTAACACTTTTGGAGTGTGGTTATAAGCATCTATGTACATTAACAAAGGCTAATAACAAGTGTTATAAAGCATTATATATTCTTTTTAAAGCTATATTTATGTGTAATAAAAGCATTGTGAATTCCGGATTTATATAAAGAGTTACCAATATCTGTTTACATTTGTTAATATTTACATAATGCTGTAAGGTTTTTCTTTTGTTATAGAATTGGTGCATGAAGAGAAGATCTCAGTCCATATATCTTCAATTACTGACTGACAAACATGCTCCTGAGCACTACAGGTACAAAATGATACATTATATGAAACTCACTTTAATTTAATTCTCTTGTAACCTGTATTTAAATATAAATACAATGATGATAATTAATTCCTCCTTGTACAGAGTGATTGGCAGTGTGTCGCAGTTTGATGAATTTGGACGGGTGTTCCACTGTCCAAAAAGCTCCCCTATGCATCCTGACAACAAATGCTCTGTTTGGTGACCTCCTGACCTTCAGTGTTAAGCTGTGATGTCTTAATCCAATTTCTATTTTTTCAGTAGCATTTCTGCCAACAGAAGTAACTGATCAAAGAAAGTCTTTATTCTATATTTTACAATCCTTACTGCCATTCTCATTGTACCAAATCTTCGTCTGCATGCCAAAACTGTTTTAAGCATACCTTATTAAGATTTGTATTATTTATTATTAGTAGTAACTTATTTAACAATGCAAGTTATATGTTCATCTTAAGGCATTAGTTCATAGGTCGGAACATTATTTTTTATAAAGTGTTCTAATGTAATTTCAGATTTATTTTTATATATGAATCATAATCTTTGTATTGTGTAATCTTGATACCCAATTTGTTTTTTGCCGGACCTTATAAAATAGTTTGGTTATAAATACACTTACCAAGCATTTTATCAATGATACCTGTACACCTAAAAATATTCCCAACCTAATATAGTTTCCAAGTCCCTCGACATAAAACATATTTTATTACAGTACATATTTTAGGATTCTGATAAATAGCATGTGTGATCTAAACTGATCAATGTAAATTATCTTGCTGTTATTTTAAACGAGGCTAGGTGTTCGGATCAGTTCACCTCCGGTCATAGAAATATTTCCATATGCTGAACTGATACTTATTATATATTTTTCTTTTTAACATCATTCTAAATCTGTTTGTGAAAATTCAAGGTAAGAGTAACAAAAATTAAATAAAAATAAAGCCAGTCCATATGGCAACAGTATTCATGTCAAGGTCAAAGTCACACTTTTTGATCCACATTCTGATCGGTTAATTTTTGACATTGTATGAAGCTACATGATATTGTATACAGTGGTTAGATAATAATATAAATAAGTAGGCAGCTACAGATATCCCTGATATAATGCTTGGTGAGGCCAGTGTAAGTGCTTGATCAATTGTTGTTGTTCATAATTTAAACCGTTACATTCCACATTTTTTAAATCCAAAGTGGCTGCTTCGACAACTGTCTCAGATATGTTCATTTTTATGATTTTTAAAGATCTTCTTTAATTTTACCACTGTTTGTCAATTTTGTTACAGATTTTCAGGCATTTATTCTAAATTGAAACAAAAACATTAATGTCTGTAGTGAGGGATTGCAGTGATGCATGTACTCACTAAAAATAAATTAAGACCAGAAGAAATCATACAAGTGCTTTGTGTTGCCAAAAGTATGTACCTGTACACCTGACCATTAATTTTATTTTTTCATTTTGTGAACATCCATCTACTAATTTCTGGGCTTTAATATGTGCTGATACAAATTATATGGATACACCTAAATACAGTCACATATGTCACAACAAAACAGAATAGGAGGTCTGAATCAAACTGAATTATTTATTAATTTGCTGTAGGGATTCAAAATCTAATTTTAACTCCAAACAAAGGACCAAGCCTGATCTATGAAATAGAATGGGTGTCCACATACCTTTAGGCATGTACATTGTGTGATTATATATGGCTGTAATTTACATGTTAAACTCCCAGTTGTGAAACTTCTAATGTCATTTTGTTTTATTATTTTTTTTAAATTGAAATACCAAATGCAAGAGTTAGAAAAGGTGCCAAATGTAACAACATTTTTTACAAAATTGCTTTTAAACACTTCTATTTTACATAAAAGTCAGTTGTTCTATGTTGGTCTCAGATGTGTGGAGTTGAATTTATCCATATTAAAAGTCAAATCACAAAATATTCACAAAATTTTCATCTCTTAACAAAACCAAACATGATGGTATTTAGATTTCAAATGCAAATACATATTATAATAAGTGATTAACTGGAATATTCAATACGCAAGCATGCACACACACACACACACACACAAGTAAAATGTAATAAACATGTTTTTATTTTTTTCATACTTGAAAAATGGTGTTTTGATTAATGATTCGTCTCTGTGTTGTTTGTGATTTCAGATTTATTCTTAATGCAAGAGTTTTTACAGGCTTCAGATTGTTTAGAAATGGTTAAAAAAGAAGTTATATACAATGTTAAGCCTGATGAAGATTTACTGTAATGACTGAATGTTAAATTTTTTTTATGGTGTTCCTGAAAATAACTTTGTAATGATGACCAGCATACGTAAGAATCTCTGGACTTGATGCATGTTTACAGGTAAAAATCAGTATTACAGTATTTCTGAAGAAACTACATGAAACTACAAGACACCAGAGCTTCAGAAAATTATGAATTTTCATAATAAAAACAGATTTCAAAAGGATGCTTCTGATGTTTTAAAATTATATTAATTTATTGTAGGGTATTATTATACTACTTTTTGTTTTTGCAAAAATGTCCAGGTACCAACAGATGAGCTCCTGTTTCTGATTTACCTATTCAAGGTGGAGCAATATGTTAGATGTCATGATGTCTATTAAGTGGACACAACTTCTATAATTGCCACAAACTTGTCACTGCAGCCCTGAACCTCTGTTGAGGTCTAAAAAAACAGAATGAAGAAAGACTAACAATGTAAGTAAAAAATAACAAATGAAATACAGTCTGTAATTGTAAAAGAACAAAGCACATCTACAGTGGAGAAAATAAGTATTTTATCCTCTACTGATTCTGATTACTCGGACAAATAATTAAACCATGTATGATTTATATGGTAGCTTCACTTTAATATAAAAAGAAATATAGAAAATTAAAAAATATGTATTTCAATCCCATATAATTAGCATTTCATTGAGGGAAAAGTCTTTAATCCCCTAAAAACCATGAATAATGTTGGCTCCCACAGACCACTGACGTACCCTAATTTCAATGAAGTCATTACCTGCATGAGAGACACCAGTCCCAAATTGTCACCTGTATAAAAAGACACCTGCAGACCGATTCAGTGACCTTCCAACATCTCCACCATGGGCAAGAATAAAGAGCTGTCTAAATGGATGTCGGGGACAAAATTGTTGACCTACACAAGGCTGGAATGGGTTACAATGCCATGATTAAGATGCTGGATGAGAAGGTGACAATTGCTGGTGCAAATATTTGGATGTGAAAGAAGTACAACATTACTGTCAATCAACCTTGCAAGATCCATGCAAGATATCACCTTGTGGAATCTCATTGATCATGAGAAAGGTTTAAAATTAGCCCCTGAGTACACCATCCCCACCGTAAAGCATGGTGGTGGAAATATTATGTTTTGGGGTGTTTTTCTTTCTAGGGCACAGGCCAACTTCACCGCATTGACATGACAAAGAATGGGGCCTTTTATTGCAAAATCCTTGGTGAAAACCTTGCCTCCACCAGGGCACTAAAAATGGGTCGTAGAATGGGTCTTCCAGCACGACGATGACCCAAAATATACAGCCAAGGAAACAAAGAAGTGACTCCATAAGAAGCATGTCAAGGTCATGGAATAGCCTAGCCGATCTTCTGACCTAAATCCTATAGAAAATCTATGGAGAAAGCTGTTTCTTATAAAAAAACTACAAGAAACGTGTGACTACTGTACATTCCAACAAGGGTTTTGCCACCAAGTAACAAATTATGCTTAAATAGGGGGTCAAATACTTATTTCCTTTAATAAAATTCCAATTTTTCTTTTTCATTTCATGTTATTTTTTCAGTTTTCCTTTGGAACGTTCCGAAACAACTTTGGAACATTAAAAGTTGTGGTTGTCATAGAGATAAAACAAGGAACATCACTTATATTTCAGATCAGTTGTGTTCAGATGGAAGCTCAGATTGAGTTACAAAACACTAGTGCAAATTGTCAGAAGATCAATTAAGATAACACAAATAAGTTCAGGTAAGACAAATGTGTCTTAACACTGAAATGGTAGACTTTTTGCTGAGATATACAGGTGCTAGCCATAAAATTAGAACATCATGGAAAAGTTAGTAATTCCATTCGAAAATTTGAAATAAAAATTGTATATTTATTTAATACATTCATATATTCATCATTTAATTTTGAATTACTGACGACTAATGACAATTACAAATTTAGACCAATACAAAATAAGGAGTCTTTGAAATGTACTTCGAAAAGTATGAACATGAAAAGTTTGGCCTGGATTACTGCACCAATGCTGTGTGGCCTGGCACTGCTCAGGGGTTAGAAGAGCCCAGTTTGCTCTAAAAGTGACCTTTAGTTTTGAGGCTGGCGTGTTGCATCTTCCTCTTCACAATACCTCATACATTTTTTTATGGTGTTTATGTCAGTCAAGTTTGCTGGCCAATTAACAACAGAGATACCATGGTCCTTACACCTGGTAGCTTTAGCTCTGTGTGCAGGTGCCAAATTCAAGGATTCAAGGATTCAAGGAGGCTTTATTGTCATTTTCATAACATGCAGCATGTTACAAAAAACGAAATTATGGCCCACGGACCCAGAGTAACCTATAAACTTTTAAGCTCTCAAATATAGACTATATACTATACACACTATGTACTATACACACAAAGTGACTCAATTGTTTTTTTGTAATTTTCATCTTGTAATCATTTTTATATTTACAGTGAGGTGTGTGTTTTTTTTTATTTATTTTATTTTTTTAAAACACATTAGTATAGTTTAAAAGAGAATAAACTTTAGCATTTGGAAAACTTACGACTTCAGAATATTAGTGTCTTGCAAATGTTTTATTTGGATTATCACCAACCCATGAATTTCTTATGCATAACATGGGACTAAAAGCAACAATAGCTGATCCTTAAAACCATAAATTAATTGATCAGTGGTATTAAGTTCATTAGTTTTCAGGTTTTAACATCTGAATTCAAGCCTACGATCGTTAACCAAAATATCACATTAATCTGGAAATATGCAAACAGCCTGCTCATGAACAAACCCCGTTGATGCATGAATAGTTCGTGTGTCTGTCACCTGATTCATAACTGGTTTGTTTGTAAATGGTTACACCCTATAAATTGCTGAGTTGAAAACAAATAATGAAAGATAAACAAGTCTGGGATATGTGTCATACAGATATGAGGGCTCCTGGGAGATGCTGTTAAGAATATAATGAACTGAATCCACTCTATCATTACTATACCTCATGTTTTCACAAGTTCAGTCAATAATGTGTAAAGCAGGGGTTTGCAATGAAGTATGGCCACGGGCCAGATATTTTCCATCCATTATCTAGGCGCTCTTGAAATGACACACACACAGAGCCCAAGACATTCAAGAGGGCTACTGTGGGTGAAATTTGTGGAATGAACATTGGGGGCGCTATTAATGAAAAAACAAATGAAAAACTGTGTAAAAATTGCTTTTAAAAAAATCTTAAAAGTTGAAAGTGAAAACAAGATCTTTCTTTAAGAATGGTCAGAGAAATCTGCATTCATCCCAAGTTTTATTAATGCAAAGCTTACATGCCTGATCTGTAACGAGGGTGTCTGTTATTTTTATAATAATATGATGCTGTGTCCTTTGTTTAAAAGATGTGTTCTAAAGACTAGTTTAGATTTCAGCACCATGGGTGTCCACTGACTTAAGTTGTTTTTGCATGTTGCGCATCCATGCTACCCATCTCTAATGTGCTTATTCGCCCTCTTTTCCAGGTGAAACAAATAAGTATTATTGGACTGTTTTGGAAAATGAAGTTTCTAAATGAAGAGCAGTTTTAAGACTGAAGCCTAGTCCACACATAGCCTGGTATTTATTAAAAGTGAAGTTTTTGTCCACATGAACCCTCAAATACACCAGTGAGTGTTGTAAACATGCCAAATCGCGTAGATGTCAGTGTAACATGAAGCTAAAATCTGTCTGCCAATCAGAATCCCTTAAAACAAACACTCAACCCCCCAGTTCTCCTTCTCCTGTTCCCTCAATACATTGTGACAATTTGATCTAGAAATGATTACAAGCTAAACTCGTCTGAATTAATATTACATTCAGCATGTCTCCAGTAGCATTTTTCTTCACACCCAAAAACAAAAACATTATTTGTCGCATACGTTTAGAACCCTAAAATAGCGTTTTCACAAGTATGTAAGTGGACTTTTCCAAAATCTCCACCTTGGTTTTTGGTGATGTAAAACTATGTTTTCATGTGGATACTAGACCCAAGTTCATAAAATAAAACCCGGCTACATGTGGACAAGGTCTGACATTACGATTTTATTTTTTTCGTTAGAGTTCAAACAACCTCACAGTCCAGATGTCATGCTTGCGGGCCACATCTGGCCCACAGGCTGCCCGTTTTCTATTTAAGGTAGTTACATTTTAAATTTAAAGTTGTAATTTTTTAAGGTAATGTAACAGATTTTTAAGCATTTTCGGGCTAACACAAATGTGCCTGGAGCACACAAATTAAGTGTGTTTATAGGTTTAAAGCAGTTCAAATTTACTCAGTCATTTGAGAACAGGGTCATGTTCTTGAGAAACACACTGAAAAATCAAAGGTTACTTCCACAAAAAAAATAAGTCAACATTCTGCAATAATCTTTTTAAGTAAGCGGCTCCTGTTAGCACAATGTAAAGTGAACTTAAAAAATTGAATATAACTTAAGTGCTCAAAACTAATTTAATTGTGTTACGGCAAATAATATTTAATGTTCTCAGCACTTGT